>CAKNYM010044994.1:73810-103803 GCA_932195095.1 Andricus curvator | reverse complement strand
CAAGAGCCGGAGCTCTCGGGCGATGGGGTCGCCACATCCCTACACCTACTTTATTATTATTATACCATTAGGCCATTTCCCTTTCGGTGTAGGAGGGATAGGAGGGAGTACAGATTTTTAGATTGATTTAGAATTCTTTTGTTATTTATTCAAGTAGCACGTTTTTTCCACAACAAAGCTCCGGCCCAGGCTGCTGATTAATCTCTCTAGCGATCACCCCAAGTGAAGAGTCTAACAAAGACATCATGTAAGGCTCGTCGGGCCCATTAGTATCCAAGGTCTTTGTTTTTCAGGCATCTTTCACTCCACTGGCACTCTTATTATAAACTATTTGTCACCACACTTTTATGTCCTGGCATACCTCTCTAGCTTCCTTCACGTCCATGCATTTTTTTATGCAAGCTCTCGTGTTTCTATAGCTTCTTATGTCTCTTCTTTAGTCATTCATCTTTTATTCTCTCAACATGCCCAAGCCATCTTAACCGATTTCTTTCACATACGTCAACTAGTGTCTCCTCTACACCACATTCTTTATGGATTATCTCATTACTCACTTTGTCCATCAGTGTTTTGCCTCATATCATGCGCAGGAGTTTTATGTTAATCGCTTTAATTTGACTACACCAGACTCTCTTTAGAGGAACAATCTCGGGGGTTGCCTGCAAATAGCTTTGTTCATAAAGCGCGTACATCAAAATCTAAACAGTCAGGGCCTCCTGAACCGTTTCCATAATATTGCGCAATCTACTTGACTGCGTAGTAGTGCAGTGCGTCCCTTCAGAGGCGAAGTCGCAACCGTCTCTCGCCCTGCCGCCTGAGAAACTGCGGGGACCAGCAATTCTAGGAATTCATAAAACGCGTGCGATCGCACGTTCCTCTAAAGAGAGTCTAGTGTATTATCAAAAAAATGAATTAAATAGCAAAAAATTAGGCTACGTATAGCCGTTCCAAAAAATTGGGCAAGTAGGAAAAGGGGATGGAATCTTTGCCCTGAAAATTCACGAAAACTAGCCAAGCTTACGAAAAGTATTTTACTACTCATTACGAATTTCGGGACGAGGAGAAAATTCGAAAAAAATAACAATTTGGGCCAAAATTGAAGCGTGCTCTACAAAAGTGGATTTTTTCCACTAAACAAATGAGTAGCCAACATTGAATACAAAAGAAAATCGATGATGTAAAGTTCTATTTGGAATGAAAGATTCTAATGTGTCCCCTAAGGGTTTACATTTTTCTTGTATCTCTTCCCTATTCCTTTACACACCCCCCACACACTTTCTTGGTGGTGGGAGAGGGACCTACAGTTTAAGGTGGGTTCCGAACCACCAAGAGCAACAGCTTTAAGTACCTAGAGAAATTTTTTCTCTAGAGGTACCGGACCCACGACTCTCCGGAGACGAACAACTCCCTTGATAAGCTAGTGTTCACCGCATGGGCCGCCGAGGCTCTTCCAGAGTGCGAGGCGGGAATCGAACCCGCAAGCCAACGGAGTGGGTCCAAAGACTACGCCTTAACCCCTCGACCATCGTCCAACTCTATGTAAAGTTCTATTTTGTGTGGCGAAACCACCCTCCACCAAAGGATTTTTTGACTTACCAACACTTTTTTTTCCTTGAAAGGTTTCAGGAGGATAACAATATGTTCTGAATATACCTAGGACAATGAGTTTTGTTATCTTGATAAATTGATTAAGGATTTTTAATATTAGTTGGAAATACATCTCTTTGGTTGAAAATGAAAATATTGATAGGAAATTATTTTTGTTTGGTTGAAAAAGGATATTTTCATGCAAAAACTTCACCAGTTTTGCAGAAAATTCGTCTTTTTGACTTGAAACTTCATCTATTTTGTTGATTTTTTGTTTTTTTCTTAAAACAAAAATCGTTCTTGTTTTAACATTCTCATTCTAATGAGAAGGTGTCAGTTTTATGTAAAATTTGACTTCATCGGTTTTCATCAAATCTCCACGTTTTGAGACCGCCTGAGTCAGAAAACCGTTTTTCACAAAGTGCCTGGCTGCCTGCATATACATATATATGAATGTATGTGACTATGTATGTATTCTTTATGTACGATGACTTTCGAAAGACTGATCAAATTGAATTGAGCTTTGACACGCATTTTTTAGACCTCAAAAAAAACAAAGGACAAGATTGTTAACCAGCGACTTTTGCCAAACGGTTCTGGTTTTATTCATTGAAAAATCTTTTCCCAAAAATAAGCAATACTAAATAAAATCATTAATCTCGTATATAAATATTATAAAATTTTAATTCAAAAGATTTATGTTTTGAAAAGAGTTCAAATGAGAAATCCTTTTCCAATTAATAATAATGCAAGTATAAAATATTCGAGTTCGGTAACGAATGAAGTTGAAATTAAACAACAGAACAGAAAAATGAAAACTTTCATCTCTGCAAGATCTTGAATTCGCAAAAAAAACTAAATCCTAAAAATTGTTCCAAATTAAAAAAAAAAACTTTTAACATTTGGAAAATCCGAGTTTAAAATGTATTTGAATTATAAGCTTGTCAAACTGTAAAATAATGGAATATAATAAGTTTAACTTTAAAAAAAAAATAAAAAATCTGCCCGCATCGCGGGCACAGTCTCATCACGCGCTTCGCTAGTTTGGGCGCGCCTAGGGCGCGCGACTGTTGGATCTGGAACTTCGCGCTCGATTATGTATTCACCTCACGCTATGCACTCGGACGTATTTACATCGCGCTTTATGCTCGGTTCCTCTAGATTTTTGAACTTCGTGTTCGACTTCGATGAAAAGAAAAAGTTTGTTTGCAAATATTATAAATTTATCAAAACCTCTACATATTAAGTGATTGTTAATTTTTTTTTTATTTTAGACTGAAAAGGAACTTTATTTACTCAAGGTTCTGTCGACCTTAAGGAACACATTCTCATCCAGACAGTCGCGCGTCGCGCTCGATATTTGATTTGGAAATCATTTGAACCTTGCGTTCCACGCTCGGTTCTGTGCACCATATGATAGAAACAAAAAAGTCTGAGCGCACTTACGGAGCGCGATTTGGTCGTCGCGCTTCGCGCTCCGAAATATACTAATCGCGCACTTTGTGCTTCGTGTTATATGTTCTTCATATACAAATTACTAAATTGGTATTTGATTTCAAATGAAAAATAATGATGTAATTTAGGCGACAAATTTTATTAGTTAAAATTTTATTTTAGCTTGTGCCGTTTTTGAAGAAAGATAATTTTTTTCATTTTGAATATATTCTTACAACAAAAATTGATTAAAAGTTTGTAAATCTTTTTTGAATGCGCAATTTTTGTTCATTTATCTGTTTTCGTACCTTGGATTGTTTTTTCAAAAATTTGTTTTTTTTACTGTCAATATAGCTCGTGTTATTCGTCTAAAAATTTGATTTTTCTATATTCAACGCTGTTTTTTACGAATCAAACAAAATCAATCCTTTCTTCAAAGAATACTTGAAAATTAAATTGTTCGTGTTGGGGGAAATTCAATAATTTTATTGCAAATGGTAAAGTAGAATTTGAGAATTGCATATTTTTTTAAAGATTCGATGCACACTTATATCATTCAATTGTATTTTACATTAATCAAAAACTCTAGCTTGTTGTTTTTTAGTAAAAGAAATTAAATGAGTACCAATTAGCTTCTTAATTATTATGAACACTAAGTGCACAACTGTAAATGCCAAAAATAAATGGAAAAAGAAGGAATTTCATATTCGATTTTGAACAATAGGTGTACTTTCTCGACAATTGGCTTTCACAGGCCATAGATAATTCAAAGGCATTCTGAAATCCATGAACCAGAGATCCAGATAGCTATCTCAACAATGAAATAGACCTGAAACTTCAGATATTATAGTGACTCATAATACGTGATTTATTTTAAAACAGGGAAACATTATATTTTTATATACCCAAAACCTCAAATTCCAATGTAGACGAAAAAGGGGCAGAAGAAAATATTAAACGATTTAAAAAAATTTAGGGTCATCCATAAAGGCAATGCTTCCTCATTTCAATGAAGTGGACCACTTAGAAGTTAATGCTTTTTCAAGCTAGTTTTACCCTCTAAATTGACATATTTTAATAAAATAATAAACCCCTTTTTTCCTAATATCAATTTTTTTTAACTTAAGTAAGACTTAGAGTTGTGTGATATGCAAAAGTGCAAATTAAAAAAGAAAAGAAACACTATTTTTTCATAATATTGCTTTTTACATTCTCATTCTAATGAGAAGGTATTGGTTTTATGTAAAATTTGACATAGTCGGTTTTCATCAAATCTCCACGTTTTGAAACCCGCTGAGCTAGAAAAAACGATTTTTACGAAGGTGTCTGTCTGTCTGTAGTCTGTAGTCTGTCTGTCTGTCTGTAGCCACGATAACTTTCGAAAAAATGATCAGATTTGATTGAGCTTTGGCACACTTTTTTATGGCCGAAAAATAGAGAACGAGTTCGTTAACCAGCTATTTTGGATGAAAATCCAAAAAGTGAGCACATTTTGAAAATTTTTGAGACCACTTTTTTGGAAGATTTGAAAATTCTATGTACGGTTATTAGTAGTACGCAAAATGACGAACAAAATATTCTAATGACTTTTCGTGATAAAAAAAAAATTACTGGAGTTATAGCATTTTCAAAATTCCAAAAAACAAACGAAAATGAACATTTTAAGCCGAAAAACGCACGATATGAAAAAAAGTCAAGAGGAGAAAAACGTTGATTCCTGAACACCCTATAATATTTTCATAACAACTTTTTGAATTTTTTGAAAAATAAAAAATTCAAATTTTGATCGCACAAAAAATTAATGAAAAATCAAAAAAGCCATGTTGCTGTAAAACTATGCAAGATACCAGAAAAGGTCATCTCACCAAAATTGTGCACCTAAAAAAGATCTACAAATTTCTTATCATTCACTTTTTGATATGACGCGTAGTTTTTGTTTTATTCGTAAAAAACAGCATTGAAAATAGAAAAATCAAATTTTCAGACGAATATTACCAGCTACGAAAAAATGACCGAAACAAAATTTGTTCATCCAAGGAAGAGGTACAAATTTATTGTGACTCATGTTTCGATAGGATGCGTGGTTTTTGTTTTATTCGTGAAAATAACATTGACAGTAAAAAAAATCAAATTTTTGAAAAAACAATGCAAGGTACGAAAACATATAAATGAACAAAAATTGTGCATTCAAAAAAGACTTACACACCCGTAATTAATTTTTGTGGTAAGAATATATTCAAAATGAAAAAATTAACTTTTTTGATAAACGGCACAAGCTAAAATAAAATGTTAACTAATAAAATTTGTCGCCTGAATTATATCATTACTTTTCATTTGAAATCAAATACAAATTTAGTCATTTGTATATGAAGAACATATAACACGAAGCACAAAGTGCGCGCTCAGTGTATTTACCCAATCGCACGCCGTAAGTGCGCTCACACTTTTTTGTTTCTATCATACGGTTCAAATGATTTTCAAATCAAATATCGAGCGCGAAGCGCGAGTGTCTGGATGAGAATGTGTTCCTTTAGGTCGATAGAACCTTGAGTAAATAAAGTTCCTTTTCAGTCTAAAATAAAAATAAATTCAACAATCACTTAATATGTAGAGGTTTTGATAATTTTATAATATTTGCAAACAAACTTTTTCTTTTCATCGAAGTCGAACACCAAGTTCAAAAATCTAGAGGAGCCTAGCGTAAAGCGCGATGCAAATACGCCCGAGCGCGTAGCGCAAGGTGAATACATAATCGAGCGCGAAGCGCGAGATAAATATATGATCGAGCGCGAAGCGCGAGATCCAATAGTCGCGCGCCCTAGGCGCGCTCAAACTTGCGAGCGAAGCGCGCCATGAGAATGTGCCCGCGAAGCGGGCAGATTTTTTCTTATGAAAAAATGTGATGGGCTCAAAGGTTTTATTTATAAAAAACTGAGAGATTTAGAGTAAGTAAGTAAATTCAATTTCCCATTTACACCTACGTAGTTTTTTACATAGTTACATCGTATTGGAATAGAATAATAAAATGTTATAACAATTGCAAACTTATAACAATAAATTATATAATATTAGATTTTATAATTACATATACACATACTATTGACACACTGTACCACTTTGAATTCAAATTCTTTCGTATACTGACACAGTACCAAGCTTGATTCTTCACTTAACGGAGTTTCCAATCTCATTCTAATTTGGTGCAATTTTACATTATTTTTCTAATTCAACTGCCACCACTCGGCCGATAACTTTCCTTATGTCCTCGCATGTTAAGATGAGGACAAGTTTCCTTCTTCTGTCCCACAAAACCTACATAATACCATTTTAAACCCTTTATTTTCAGCTTGCCCTACGTTTCCTCATCTCAATCTGGTCCATTGTTCTTTGTCTTTACCTTTAATCTGGTTCCTATCCCAATATTTTTCTCTTACAATTTCTGTCTTTATATCTTTATAAATTTTGCAATAATTTAATTTGTCTATTCTATCCAAGTCTGATTGGATTTCCTGTTCTAACTTTATTTCAAGTCCTACATCAGGTTTTTCCTCTACAAGATCTGTTTCTGCCTTTTCTCAAAGAAAGTTCAAGGTTGTGCCATCAGCAACTTTTTCAATAGCTTTGATCAGCTTTTCTCCCCATAATGAAGGATTTCTATTTTTTATGCACCTTATATCTTCGAGTTGACACACTTTTCGAAGTCTCCCTTCTTCCATATTTGGAATTTCATATAGGTATTTGCTGGCTCTCTTCCTAGCTTCAAAGTTAACAACGCTCCGTCGACACGATTGTATTTGTCAAATGTAATAAGACGTGTTCCTATCTAGACCAATAATCATTTTGATACACCTACCTTGAAATTGTTCTAATTCTTCTCTTTTCTTCTAACCCCACAATTCAACCTCATAGAGCATACCTGACTTGGCCAAGGTGTCTAGCGGATGTAACCTTCTCTTTAAGTATTTAAAGTTGGCTCTTTTAATGAACCGATAGACAACCAGAAACCTGAATATTCATATCTATCTACCACTTCTAATTGCTCTCTATAAATATCCCATTTTTTTCTCTTTTTTCCTCCTCCCCTCTTTTCTAAGCACCATTATTTTTTATTTTTGACATTAATTTTCAGTTTTTTGTTTGTAACATAATAACCTCAAGATTTGAGCATATTTGATAGTCATTCTGGAAAGTCTTCTATCAAGGCGACTTTATCTGCGAATTTAAGAACAAATACCTTTTCCTGGTCAATTACTGTTCCCTCGATATTCCGTTCGCTCTATTTGTCATCTATATCATCGAGTAAAATCGTAAACAGTGTGGAATTCAGCGGACACTTCTGCCTAACTCCCGTATCCATTTTCAAGATTTCAGAGGTGCCTTCCTCTGCGATGACTTTGTTCAAAGTGTCTTGGTGAATAGTTTTGATCCTTCTAACCATCCTACCTGAGACCCCAATTCGCAGTAATTTTTAAAATAATAGATTTTTTCCACCGTGTCAAAAGTTTTTTTTTTAAAGTTAATAAATGATTCTTAAAGTTTACTGCCGGTTTGAATCTCTTTTAGAATTACATTTCTTTCTAACCAAGTTGATAATCGCCTGTCCATTACTCTGGCTAGAACGTTGTGCCCCACTTCAAAAGGGGACATTCCTCTATAATTGGCAGTATTACCATCGTCCCCTCTTTGAAAATTCGAAAGATTCTTGCTGTTTTCCAACTCAAGCTTATGATTCCCGTCCGCCACATTTCCCGAATTATCTCGAGTAATTTGACTAACCATTTAGCAGAAGGATTATTATGGATGAATTCAATTGCTATTTCGTCTTCACCTGGGCCTTACCCGTTTTCATTTTAATTATGCAATTAATTAGCTCCGCCATTTCTATTTCTTCATTGAGTTCGCTATTTTCATTTGGTACCTAGTTATAAGCTTCGAATTATTCTATTTGATTATTAACCTGTTCCAGGTTTGCTGGATTTTCGCGATCTTCTCTATCAGTTATTCTCGTCTCTAATAAAGTTTGAAAATAAGTTTTTAAATTTTCCTGACATATTTTATCAGTCATACTTTTTTTTTCTTTATAAAGACTCCTATCGCACTTGAAAAATCAAGCATGTTCTTTCTATTCTCAACTTTTTCAAACCTCTCCTCCCTAATCTCTTTCTTCTTTCGCAAATAAATTTCCCTCTCACCTTTTTTCTTCATACCAGATTCTTTTGCAGCTTTCTTTACCTTTAGAACTAGTCTATACCATCTTTCTTTCAATGTTGAATATTTTTTCCTTCTTTCCCATAGCTTTCCCATGACTTCCTTGAATCAATTTTCTTTATTTGGATCCTAAACTAACTTTTCCTCTGTAAATTTCCCTTTCTTGTTCTCATAGCCTACCCTCGTATTGGCTTTTAATGCACTTCACTAGCGGAACAAACGGAAAATTCAGAAAGAGGTGCGATTCCGATTCTTTCCGAATTGTATGTGAACTTTGCTTTTGATTTCTTTTCAAACGCCTCTCTTTTTCAAAGGTTTCCGATTTATTCACACAATTTTTCGAAGTGAACAATTTTTGATGAATAAATAAGAATGAAGCAATTATTAATATAGAAAAATTCTTGTAAGTTTAAGAGATATTCAAAAGTTTTGAGAAGATTGAACTTTAAAGGATTTTTGGATAATTTTAGGAATATTTTTCATAAATATTTAGAAGTTTTGTAAAAATTTCAAAAATAATTTGAAATTTGAACTTATTCCAGAAGACGTAAATCGAAATGTAGAGTTTTGAAAATTTTTAAGCGTTTTAAGGGATTTGAAAGGTTTAAGGATAATACAGCAATTTTTTAAAGATACCTGAGAAAATTTAAAATCATTTTTTATTTTGAAAAAATAGTTTTAAGAGGATATTCAAAAAGATTGCAAAGCAAACACCGATTTTGACGTATAACTAACAATTGAACAATTATCAATTTTTTACGTCTTGAAATAAAATGAATTTATCTTCTTCTTTGTTACTCTCCCTTTTACGGGTTTGAGGACTCCGTTCCCTTTACATCTTTTACAATTTCACTTAAACACTATGCCTTATGCCTAACTTAACCTAATATAACCTTTAAGCGCTTCGCTTTCTTAATATTAACTAGCTCTTACATATTATCTTACAATTGCGCCTAACCTAACTCTATCTACCACGCTCTTTACCCCTTCATCTTCCCCTGTACATCTCTCGAAAACGTGCTCCCATGATTCCCTTTCATAACCACATACCCTACACATTGTCATTTCTTCACTCATCCAATATTTACACTCATTTATGCCTTCTCCCATTGTGAAACGTACCATCGTGTACCACCTGCACTCCTTTTTCAACTTCGCTAAATATTCTGGGACCCCTTGTATCTTAACCAATTTATTGTATTTTGACTCCATAATCTTTTCCCATCTCTTCTCTTCCTGCACATTGTTCGTTTCTCCTTCCATTTTCTTCCACTCCCTGCTCTCGTCACACATTCTCCATTCCCTTCTAACTTGCCATCTCTCCTCCTCCCATCTTGAATGTCCCGTGTTTCCTCTCCTCTCTCTATTTAATACTTCCTGCAAGCATACTTGTGCAACTTTGCTACTTCTACCATTCTTGAATTTCCCTTCAAAATTCCAGACCCTTTTCCTCTGCCTTATCACCAACTTCTTTCTCCCTGTTTCTTCTCTCAACATATAACCTGGGCAGTTCCAGCTCACTCCCATAATCCATCTCAGAAATCTCTCTGGCATGGTTTCTACCTTTTTGTATGCCTTCCACCCCCAAACATCCACTCCATAACACATCATAGACCATACCAGTGAATCAAACAATCATACTCTCATCTTTCAGTCCTCTTTGAATCTTCTTTTTCCAATCCCCCACACGTGACCCATCACTTTACTCGCACTTTCCATCCTTTTTTTACTTGCAGATCATTTCCACCTTCCGCTTCGAACCAGAATCCTAAATAACAAAATTCTTCTACCATTTCCACCTTTTCCCCGTTTATCTTCCATCCATACTTTACTTAATTCTTTCTCTTTCTGAAACATACTATCTTTGCCTTTGTCACAATAATTGTCAGGTCTTTCTCTCTCAAATACTCTTCGAATCCTTTTATTAGCAAGTTCATTCCACTTTCATTCTCTGTCAGAAGCACAACATCGTCCGCGTAAGCTAACGAGTATATTCTCTTATTTCCTAGAACTATACCCCCTTTACGTTTCTTTTCCTTTTTCTCTTCTAGGTCTGCTAACAATATGCTAAACAACAACGGGCTTAGCGAACACCGTTGCATGAGACCCCTCCCTGACCAGAACTCCTCTCCTTCCTGTTCCCCGATCCTCACCCTTGTCTTCGTCTCCGTAAAGACTTCTTTTATCCTCTCAATCAGCTCTTCGTCCACCTCCCTTTCTTTCATTGCCTTCCACAACACTTTCTCATTCACCGAGTCAAAAGCTGCTTCAAGATCTACGAAGAGTGCGACCAGTTTTCCTTTTTTCTGTCCCAGATTCCTGTTGACTAGATAATTAAGAACGAAAATGTTATCCACTTTCCCCATCCTCTTCCTGAATCCCGTTCAATTGTGTAGAATACTTCCTTTCTTTTACTTGTTCTTCTAATCTCTTCCCAAGCACCTACGCGTATATTTTATACGTTACTAGCATGAGAGTGATTCCTTTATAATCTTTCACCTTTCTACCCCCTCCTTTTTTAATAAAGGAACTATCAAACCTGTTCTTCACTCCTTTGGCCATCCTTCCTCTCCATACTCTGTTACATACTTCCCAAATCTCTTGTCTAACTCTTCTTCCGCCATATTTCAACGCTCCATTCTCCATCCCATCCTCTCCTGTCGCATTGTTTCTTTTTAGCTTCTCAATTACTTGATTCACCTCCTCTCTGGTCAACTCATTTCTATATTCCATGCCTCCCTCCTTGATCTTTCTACCTTCCCCCCTCACCTTGCTATCCACCCCTCCTCGCAATTTCTTGAAATATAGCGCCCATTCATCCATACTCATCTCTTCATAGATTCCTTTCCATCCTCACCTTTCCCTATTAATCATCTCCCATTCGCTTCCTTTCTTTATTGCTTTCTCTACCTCCTCCATGTACCTCACCCGCTCCTCATGTTGTTTTACATCCAGTAATTTCTCGTGTTCCTTTTTTATTTTATTATGCTTCTTTTCGTCTATCTCTCCTCTTCTCCAATTCCTTAACAATAACTTCATACGCTCTTTACTCTCTACACATTCCACATCCCACCATCCTCTCTTTCCCCGTCTTTCTTCCTGATTTGGCCTAATTTCTCCCACTATCTTCACTATTTATATATTTGTATTTAATTCTTCAATTCCCAGAATTTAATATGATAGCGTGGATTTATTTTTTTCGAATTTTCGAACTGTACACCTTATAAAAGTTTAAAATTTTAAATTTTGCAGTTAAACGGCATTTCATTAGAAATTGTTCACTTGAAATGTGTTAGAATCCTCCATTTTATACGCATAAATTATTCAGCGTTTGGATAAAAAAATTGATAAGCGTTAATTTTAAAAGTTTAAAATGCAAAAGGGTTCCTCTTTGAGTGTTTTCGAGAGTGTTTTAATTTAAAGTTCAGTTATTATAACTTCAAATGAAAACATTTTTGCTTCAAGATTTCGAATCTTTCAATTTCAATGACCTTCCAAAATTGGAATTTTTACTTTTTTCTTGATTTTCAAACGTTTTAAACACCAGAACATTTGTTTCCCTCAGGTTCGACATATTCACATTTTGTTCACAAAAGTTTGCATTTAAATCAATGCAAAATAAACGTGTTATTTTGTAGATATTCAATTACTTCTAAATTAGGCAAAAAATAATTATTTTAAGGCTACTTACACAATGCGTTGCAACGCGCATACTCGCTGTGCACATAAGCTGCAGAGGGCCGTGCTATAATGTGCTCACCGCTATCCCATAGCGATGAAGCAAGTGTCGCACGCTAAATGCACTGGCTACCCTGATTGCTCTTTTGATTGCTGGCTTGACTGCTTGACTGCTCGTGATTAATCACAATCTCTCGTTGACTCCTACTGACTCGCTCACGATTTCGGAATATTTTAAGAGATTTCTGCTGATTTCACTCGATTTTCACTCATTTTAAAATATCGGATTTTTTTCAAAAGATCCACTCAGATTCCGCTGATTTCAGATGATTTCACAAAGTGTTCTGAACTTTTTGGATTTTTTTCCGAATAAATGTCACAGTGTCCCAAATAGCTTATTTTGATACTTTCTGAATTTGCTCGTGTGTTCCACTATTTACTTTGTTCCGAATTTCTTCTATTTCTTCCCAAATAAGTGTAAAAAAGTGAAATATAAATTTAATTATTTTGTTATATTAATTCTCTCCCGAATATATCTTTGCGAATAAATATCCAAGTGTCCCAAATAGCTTATTCCGAAGCTTTTCGAATTGTTTTCTGTGTGTCCCACTTATTTTCTATTAAGAATAAACGGTCGTATCTACTACCGTGTTTTCCAAATCTATGTTTTCAGCAAGACCTTGTTTGAATTTTATTTGAAACGTTATTCAACGTTGATTTCTTTTGGCTCCCCGCAACAAAGATTTATCCTAAAACCCTACAAATAGGACAAACTCATAACTACTAAGAAGGCCTTTTTTTATTCCCAAATTTCAGATATTTCATTTGCTCAACTATTATTTTTAATTACTGTATCTTCTTTTTTCATAAAATGTCTTTCTTGTATGATAAAAAATATGTACTATGAGTTG
Source organism: Andricus curvator (assembly GCA_932195095.1). NCBI lineage: Eukaryota > Metazoa > Arthropoda > Insecta > Hymenoptera > Cynipidae > Andricus > Andricus curvator. Next base: position 90,985 of record CAKNYM010044994.1, on the reverse strand, counting down.
CATAATAATTTTAAATACATACTTGAGGTCTAACCTAGAGGCTTACATTTTTAATAGATTTCAGAGCTTGTTCTTTAAAGAACGCTAAATAAATTCTGAAGTGATCTGTGCGAGCCGATTTTTCAAAAAAGCTCAGTTTGAGTTATAATTGAGTATATAATGAATGAATATTTTGTTATTGACAGTAGCATTGTTATGAACGAATAGTATAAACAAATTCAGAGTTTAAGGAATTTTTGGAAGCTTGAGGACATTTTTTGTATTAATTGAATGTTTATAGCTGCATCAACTATCAGGGTCATTAGCGACTATACTATATCGTTAATTATAAACTGTAGGGTATCTGTGAGATAGTATACCAAGGGACAGAAGCGAAGCTTTCTGAAAACACATCCAGCCTCGCTTCCTGCTTCGGGAATCAAACCCGCGTCAGCGTGGCTGCCAAGAATGCAGTGTTGGAACATAAGACAATCACGATACCGTCTGAGCCACGATAACTCCCTTTTTTAAATTGTTTCAATTGGTTTGCCAAATAATATTTCGCAGCAGTACATTGCCATTTAATGAAGAATGTTATTATTATAAACAAAAAGCATAAGCGTCAAATTTTTTTAAGTTTAAGGTATTTTTTTGGAAATTCATTTCAATTGATTCGTCAATGATATTTTGGAGTAATATATGGACATTTTATGAACAATGTGACTGTTATAAATAAATGACATAAAAAAAATCAAAATTGAAACATGTGATTGTTATCGACAAACGACATAAATAAATTCGCTCTTTGCACAATTTTTTTAGGTTTGAAGTACTTTTTAAAAATTTGTTTCAATTGCTTTGCCCGTGATATTCCGGAGCAGTACATTGACTTTTTATAAAAAATGTGATTGTTATAAATAAAAGGCATAAACAAATTCTCAGTTGTAACAAAAAAATAAGAAAAAAATTCGAAATTTAGGTCAAATAAAAGCTGCGTGCGTTCACGCTTTATAGAGTATCTTCTGCATAATGTAAAGATTTAAAAAAAAACTTAATCGACTCTAAATGAAGAAAAAAAAGAGCTTCTGTGGCAGAAATAAAAGCGTCTAGCCAAAAAGTGTTCGAAAAAGAGATCCTGTTAATGATCATGCACACAAATTTTAACTTAAATACATTGCGAATTTGTTTATAACAATCAGATTTTTTTTAAATGTCAATGTATTGCTCCGGAATAACGCTGGAATTGAAACAAATTTCGATGAAAAATTACCTCAAACTTTCAAAAGTTTCTTAAACTCGTCATTTGTTTATAATATTTGTTTATAAGTATAAAAAATTAATTTTTATAATACTTGTACATGAATGCAAATTGGATTAGAGCAAAGGTCAATTAATATGTGAACATTCAAAATTATAACAAAATCTCAATCTGATGTTTATAACAATACAATTATGAATAACAAATAATCAACTTTTTTTACAAATCGCCTTCCACAGATCTCTTAAGAATTTACGCAGCTTTCGCTCAAACATTTTTTTTCATCCGTTGAAAATATGATCTGGAATATTATTTTAAACATTTTTTCATCCAATACCCACACAGTGGGCCGGGTGACGAGACATACAACCATAAAACTAAATGAGAATTTCAAAAATCTTCTAAAACTATATACAGAATAGGTAAAAATGATGCCCTGACATTTTATAAAAAGTATTCTGCAAAAGTAGAGAACATTATTTATTACAATTATTTTGAATCAACGTTGATGAATAGGTTTCAACCTATACAAGAGTCTGCGTAATATAAGTAATATTATCTGTTAATCTCAAACAATGCAAAATTTTGGTAATATAATTTAGCAATTTTGAATTTGTAGTTTGGTTCAGGTGGGTGACAAAACATTTTGTGTACTTTTATGTTTATATTTTCTGAACGAAGTTTCCTAAGATTTAGAAAAGTGGCAAATTACTTTTTGGCAACTACCCTCATGATTATTTAAGATACATTTTTCAAACTCCCGCAGGCAGAATGTGGCGAAGGCGCGCGCTGCAGGCGCGCACGTGACATTCTAGTGGTGGATAAATAAACATGAACAAATAGGCGTATATTAAGGACGTATAATCAAGTCTTCTGATCAAATTTTAAATGTTTAAAGTGAAATATGTGTTAATTTATTCTGACAATCTTCTACCAGGAAATTCACCAAATATAGTTTCAGGACTGATTATATTATTATGTAATATTTGAAAGCGATATTTTATTGTCAATCGTATTTCGTTTTATTTTAAATTTTGAGACGTTTGCTTGTCATTAATTCAATCAAAATAATAATTTCAAGGTAAAAAGCAAGAATTTAATTTTATCGGATTGTTTCATAAAACGAGCTTTCTCTTGTTGTGACTTCACCAGACTTGCTTAGATTGTATGCACTACACTTGTTTAGGTCTAAATATTAAAGAACATTACTTTTCATAAATTTTCATAATTCATGTAAATTCCATGCGATTCAAGTGACAATTTTGGATGAACTGCACCAATAAATTTCCCTTTTTCTGCACACTACCTGACCTGTGGGAGAAGATCGAAAGACGTAAACATTTATGATTAAGATTTCGTGGAATGATAAATATTGGATTGCGCAAAGATGCACTCTATGTGTATAACATCTCCCTATGTCCATTGCCTCCCCCCCCCACCCAGGAAACTATTGTGTATTGTGGATCCGCGCCTAACTTCCAATTTTGATTCCAATCACGTAAAAATGGGGAACAAGGTTGAGAAACCATAGAGGTCCTCTATTCTACTGGTTTCGTTTTAGAAACCCAGGAGCATAGGATCGTTACCCATAAACGAATTCACTGAACCACTGAGTGTCCCTAAACCCTTACAGTTTAAGTACCATCCTACAACTTCGTCTGAGGAAATTTGTGGATGAACAAACAGAACTATTCGCCTTTATTTCCTGAGGTATCTCCTTGGAATTTATCCCAATTGAATTCTGCCGAATATGCAAGGGGATTTCATTACAATAGACCCGGACATTATGGAACTGAACTCACCGCACGGAGAGACTTCTGGTATTAATATTTCGTTTATTGCATATCCAGAATTGAAATATAATATACGAATTTAGTGATAATCGAGGTACGGTTAGAAAAAGTCGAATAGTGACTATGAAAATGTAGACCCATATCTCTGATTAGAAGGAATAGTAAGAATATCAGACTCTTGCATACAAAAAAATTACAGTAAACTCGAACCTGGATTTAAGTACGGTTTGGGTTCTAGCTTGGATTCGAATCCAGGGACACCGAACGTAAACATCGGGGCCGTATGAACACTGAGAGTGAACTGACGCAATGTAACGCAGTTATCCAATGAGGCCGTTAGGGTACAGCGCTTTATCGTTATGCTACTGTTTTGTCACGCATGAGTGACCAGGGACGTCTCCCCATTCGGCCCCGCAGCTGCTCTCAACGGAAACTGCTCCGCAGCATCAGTTCTTGGAAACCACAAATCCAGTTTACTAAAATCCGGGTTCCAGTATACTTCTAAGTCACTATTAAATTTTGTTATGGATTCGAATAACAAAGATTGGTACAGTTCTTCGAGAGAAGCGGAATAAAATGTTGTACATTTCAGGACAAACGCTTTGCAATCTTTCTAAACCACTATACTAAAAACGGGAGTCGCGTGATCTAGCGTTTCACGCTGACGTATGGCAAGAAGAAAGACGGATAGAAGTGTATGCAAGCACACTATTACATGAACTAAAAATACTTATTAATAATATATACGTTGTAGGCATTTGGAGGTTTCAGGCATTCAGCCGACTGCCTGAGCATTTAGCCGACTTATGGCATTCAGAAGAATTTGAGCATATTAAATGATAAATTCTTGTAATTTTTATACAGACAAAAATTTCAAAAAGAAAGAACTACGTACAAACTAAATGAAGATACAAAATATTCTATTTTTATGTTGTAATTTGGTCATGGAAAAAAGCAAATGGCTCGACTCACCGTTTAAAATGCCTTACTTGAATTCTGAACGCATTTTTTGTCAAATTTAGTGAATATTACAACGTTAAATTGCCAGTTTACAATTTTTTCTACACAAGTTACAATTTGAAATACTAGAATTGATTAAATACCAGGAAATAAGTGTTTTCAGAGTTCAAATGATGCATGTTAAATGATTTTACTCATTTACTAAAAAATTTTAATATAAATTTACGAAAAACGAACAATTGTCCTTTAATTTAAAGTAGATAATCTCTTGTAATTCGCATACGAACATAGAAAAGTAAATGACTAAATTTACCATGTTGTCTATTAATTTTTTTTGGGGGCCTTTTTGTTTACTAATTTTTGTTTCGTAGCTTGTGTCGTTTTTTCAAAAATTTAATTTTTTTAAATTTTCAATTGTATTTTTCACGATCGTAACAAAAACTACGCATCCTATCAAAAATTGATTAATCACAAATTTGTATATCTTTTTTATGTGAACAACTTTTCTCGATTAATTTTCTTTGTACACGGAGAAAAATGGATGGTCAAAGTTAGAGGGCAAAATGTAGAGAGCCAGTCCATTCTTCTAGATGGTCTAAAGAGCCTTTCAGAATTTTTTTGACATAGTCAGAGAGACTCTTATTTTATGGCCAGTCTGAGTGTTGTAATAAGGTCAGACTCACTATCAGGGATAATCGAAGTATCCTTTCGGCATGGTCAATACGATCATCTTGTTTTCACTCATTTCGACCATCCATGGAAGAGCAAATGACCCATCGCGGATGGCCAACCTGATTAGTTACCGTTGGCGTGTTTTTTTTTTAATGAATAAATATATAAGTCCAATGTTCACAACAAATAATAAATGTAGAGTGCATAAGAATATTAGGAATTATTGTAAATTCATATTTAACGTGAAGAATATATTCCTTTCTTTAAAATTTAAAATCTATCATTTATTTTTAAGGAAAAAATCTAATAAATAATTTAAATTTTACTTTACAAGTCCTTCTTGTGAGCAAAGAACTATTTTTAATAACTTTACTCTTATTATTTGCTGTTTAGAATTGCTTTTCACATTTCATCATTTCAAATTAGCGCGCCAACCTCAACCAATCCGGTTGTCGGCGCGATGGATGCAGTGTGAAAGGATACGAGAGTTGTGAGCACCGTGGTTCAGAGCAATTTCGGAGTGAGTGAACGTCATTGAGCCGTTCAGCGTCACATTTGCTGTTTATTGAACTTAAACATATTTTTAATAAGTTTAAACTGCTTTTTGATATTTCGAATATGCGTGGAGAGTGAAGTGCATAAGAGAGAACGTCGAATTTGATGCTTCCAAGGGATTTAGGATAAAGGCGTAACTGGACGTTCAGCTATCAATTTGTTGTCAACGTGTCGTTTCAAACTGAAAACGTGCAAACAACTTTAGCATTCATTGATGATGCAGAAAGTAACGAGATTTGGGCTATTGGTTTATGAATTCACTTCAATGTTTGAAATCTTACAATTCAGTGTGACACCGTGCCGTGTGCTTAGCCTTTCGTGCTCCAAAAAATATATTGTGAATTTGCACTGTTTTTGCACATCAAATTATGTCTCATACACCGGACTCTCCACAAAGAATAAAAAATTCTTTCAGAATTCATGTATTTCATATAAATTTTCAGGTTTTATAGGTTCCACTTAATTTTATAATTTCCAGTCTCTTATAAGAGAGAGACTGGAATAAGTAGGAAAAGGATAACAAATATAGATAATGTAGGATAATCAAATCGACCCCTTAAGATAGCCAGGTCGACTGTGCGACGAGATCAAGTCGACTATCTGATATGACCAAATCGACCATCTCTCATGATCGGTTCGACTTTCTATGACGCTTAAGTCGGCCGTCCTACATGACCAAGTCGACACTGTGAGATGATCAATTTGAACCTCTTGTTTTAGCCTTCTAGAGATAGTCGCTTTAGCCATCTTCAAGGGCTGTCCTATAGTTGCCCCTGCAATATAGTCTGTATGCACATCTGCATGGCTAAAATGACCTTCCATTTTTCTCCGTGTAGCTTGTGTCGTTTATCTAAAAATTAAATTTTTTATTTTTAAAATAGTTGTTCACAAAAAAAATCTACGTGTCCTATCACAAAGTGATTAATCATAAATGTGTAGCTCTTTTTTGTGTGAATAGCTTCCATCCATTCATTTTTTTCGTATCTTGCATAGTTTGACCGCAAAATGTAATTTTTAATTATTTATTGTGCGATCAAAATTTGAATTTGCGATTTTTCAAGAAAATTCAAAAATTGTTATGATAATCTCGTAGGGCTTTCAAAAAGCAACGTTTTTTTATGTTGACTTTTTTCGTATTGTACGTTGTTTGGCTTAAAATTTTATTTTTCGATTGATTTTTAAAATCTTGTAAATGCTATAACACGTGACAGTTGACCTACGTTACGTATCCCATATTTATATGATATATATATATATATATATATATATATTTAAAAGTTTGTCATAAGGACAACCGCAGGATTTCGCCGGGAGCAGGTGCTAATCTGCAAAATTGCACCTGCTCCCAGCGAAATCGCGGTAAAATTTCAGCTGTAACCACGTCTCACGACCGTGAGATAGGTGGTTACAGTCTTCGACGAACTCAATGCGATGATCCGGCAAAAGTCTCGTGCACCCTCAGGACACGGAGCGACCCAAGGACGACCGCCTTCTGCATTTTCCCCGCAAGTGTCTCAGCATTTTGTTGACACGCAGGGATGCTTTTCAGGGTAGTAACCAGTGAAACCTTGGCACCTCCAAGATCGCCGATGATCAAGACGATTAGTATTATTATTAGTATTATAACAATACGTCGCTGACGTCAAATAATCGAACGCAATAGGTGGCATACATAAATAACGTGGTCGGTTTTTGTGCTAAATTCATTCCTCCCCACGTAACTGTCCGTGATGTTATTCCTGAACCCCCCAATCCCCTCTATTATTACGTGACTTTTTTTTTAAATGACGCATATTTACATAACATTGCAGGGAACATTAAAAAGGATTTTTTATACTGTTAATTGCGAATAGGTATTTCAGGCTAGATAAGGGTAATTCGATATGTTTGCACGCCTAGGGCATGCGTAGTGGCGATAGTACTGTTCAGTTGAATAGGCCTTTATCGTCTGACACAGACATAGCGTCTGATAGGTGTGTTATCTTAACAAGGAACAAAATCCACAACGGTTTTCACTATTGGAGCAAAAACAACGTTTGGTACCAATGTGCCCACAGCCTTAACTAATCCATCAGTTACTTTTGCTAATCCTCTGGAAAAATTCAATTCACCTAACTCAACCCACACTATGGGATTTTTACGGACCACCGTGAGTTGGTATACCATGCAACATTCTGCTTTTAGCGTTTTGAATACTGAGTCTGGTGGTCGATCGTGCCCTTCAGTTGACTATTCTATAAGTCAACCTTCCGGTAATTTTATCATATTCAATCGTCCGGATCCAGGGAATTGAACTCCATCAATCCAATCGGAGATTTCAAATCGCAGTATCATACCGGAACCCGCAAAGCCAAACACGGAATTTCCTTAGCATCCCAAACCGATAGTCAAGTCCACGTTTTTTGGGGATTGATTTTATTATCAAAGAACGCCCTCACGAGCGTATTAAACTAATCATTTGGGTTGTTCTGGCATAAATCAGTTAACGTCTGGCCATTATATATGTGGATATGGCGAAAAGAAATTTTATAAAAAGATTAAGCGAATGCCGATTAGGAAGAGATGATGACCAAGTATTGACAGCGATTTCTAGTCTTTTTACCCTCGCTGCTCTAATTTGGTTTAGATTGGGTGTAGAAGACAATAAATAGATTGATATGGTTGTGACAATTTTCAGGGTTCGGACGAGCCTATAACTGATTTTCTTCAAAATATCAGATCTTTGTTTAAATTCTTTGAGCTATCACTTATCATACTAAAGCAGCTTGAACAAGCTCACTCTAATTTGAACCTTCGGTATGTTCTTCCCCCTTTAGAAAACTGTAGCTTCTTGCCAGAGTTTACATATGCTTCTCATAAGGCAACTGCTGAACTAGTGGCTGCGATTACCACGGAACACATTATTAGCTCTTCCGGTTCTCAAACCAATCTCAGAAAAATTCACCTGAACCCAAATCACAGAACCATAAGAACAATAACCGTAATAGCAACCGTAATAATAATAACAAGGGTGGACCAGGATGTTAAGGAAATCCAATTGGCAATACTAGCGTTTTATTGAATAATACTCATTGGTCACATCAATGTATTCTCAACGGATGTTCGGGTGTATGCCACCAAGCTTACCAATGATTTTATCACTATAACTCGCCCCCCCCTTCCAACTTTATTAGCTCCAGGTGTACCTAATTTTAGATTACCCGGCAGCACTCTATCGGTTTCCCCGTTTGCATCATCAAATTCCGCGATCGTGCAGGATTCACCATCCACACTAATCCTCCACCACACTTGCAATCTTCTGCTATAACAAGCAGAGAACGCGATTTTGCTAGAATGTCTGGGTGTTAGAACTGTTGTAAAAATGGACATTTCTTCCAAAATTGGCATAAACTACTGAGAAAGTTTTGTCATGAGGTATGTACTATGAGTTGTTAGGGAAGCTCTTGGTCCAAGCCGGGGATCACTTAAGGGTGGATGAGTTTTGGATCTGGTCTACCTCCTTATTCGATAGAATCCCGGTTTTGAATTGTAGTCATAATAAGTTTAGAGAACGGATTTGTGCTTTATTTAGAGATAGAAGATTACACATAGAGGTAAGCATAGGCGGTCGTAAGTTAAGAGGACTTTTTGATCCTGGTTCATGTTGCTGTTATGTAGGTCAACGAGCAATAGGAAACTTTGAAGATATAATAGATATGATACCGAGTAATTCGCACTCAGAGGTAGTTTGACTCAAATGGAGCGATAGAAGAAACATTACGGATGGTTAGTTTGTTAGTTGAGTTCTTAGGTTATAAGAACCACATGCAAGTTCGTTTTGCCCCAATTTTTGATTGTGAGGTACTTTTGGGGCATGATTTAGCAGACATCTTTGATTTCGAGTTCGCATCCGACTTCCTTACAGAGAAAAGAAGTTAGAAGTTTCAAAGATTCCTTACGGAAGAATATAAACATAGATATGGTAAGTCCTCATAATATGCCGTCACAAAGGAACCCAATTAGCAACGCAAGTTTTGATTCGCTGCCGTGTTATCATGTTGTCTCTGAGGATTCGTTGCAAACCTCAATGATCTGCGCTAGTCTCAAAAAATGACAACATGTCAGTTAGAGTTATTAGAGAAACTCCTAGGCGAAAAGATTCCTCCTATGCCGGGAAAATTGTCAGCAATCCACTTAGCAGAACATGTAATTGATTTTAAAGGTCAACTTAAAATTAAACAGAATTATCATCGATATTCACCGCCAGTCTGCAGATAAGTTTGAGAAAAATGGTCTGATAAAACCCTAGAATAGTAGGTGGTACAATCCTGTCGCAAGGGCTAAGTAATCTGATGGTGAATTCAGATTTTGTTTTGATTTTCGTAGGTTGAATGAAGTTGCGAACCAAAATGCTTACCCCATGAGATACATGAGTGACATCCTCGACAAACTTTGTTCGGTCCAGTACATCTGGAAGTTCGATCTTATTCAGGCCTTGCACTAGATTCCTTTGTCCAGTTAAAACATGTAGTTTACTGCTTTTGCTGTCCCTGGAAAGGACTTATACCAGTATACACGGATGCCTTTCGGTTTATCGAATTCTCTGGTTCTTTTTCAACGCCTTTTTGATAGACTGATCGCACCTAGATTCAAACCCTACCCAGACCGGACCCAGAAAAGGTCGAACCAGTGCTGGTAGCACTGGCTTCGGAGCAGTCTTTAACACAAAACATTGACATAGCGAAGCAAGTAATTGCTTAAGCGATTCGAGGGATGACCCCATCTAAGAGGAATTTCAATTTAACTGAACAAGAGTGTTCCGCCACGATTTAAGCGACTCATAAGTTCCGATCCTATTCTGAGGGTTACCCATTTGGAGTAAATACTGATCATATTAGCCTTCGCTCTTTGTGTAAGTTAAAAGACCTAACCGGCAGATTAGAAAGGTATGCTATGGAATTACTGGAAAATCAGATAACTATCAAGCATAAAAAGGGTGCCTCACAGCACGCACCGGATTGTCTCGTATGTAAAAGCCGGATACGGAAGCAGTGAGGTCCATTGAAAGGACCGATGACCCCTGGTATTTGCGATGGGTCAAAAATATTCAAGGAATGCCAATGCTGTTTCCTGATTGGAAGATCGAGGGAGAAAGGCTGTATTGTCATAAACGGAACACCCTTGTCGATCCACTCCTACCAGATATCGAGGCCTGGAAAGTAGTACTGCCTACAGAGCTAAGAAGAAAAGCTTTAGAGGAAATACATGATGCAGCTATTTCGGGCCACCTCTGAGTGAAAAAGATACATGCACTTATGGCTTTCTTGTATTATTTACTTGTATTATTATTATTGACTAATGTATTATTATTGTACAGTAATGTACAGCGACGTAGGCACTTCTATTCAATCCAGCCCCACTTGCCAAAAACTCAAGGTTGAGCAGGCTGGGTCGGTGGGCCTGATGAAAAAACGTGTGATGGTAGTAGGAGGGTCGAAGCACCATGCCGAAGCTGCATCATGGTTCCTTTTCCACCTAGTCGTGCTCATTATCTATATTTGAGGGGCCACACTGCATACGGGCGTAAGTGCTAAATTTTGAAAATGTCTTTTATTGGCCTAAAATAATTTGTTTGATCTAACTCATATTTCTGTAGAAGATTATGGTCCAGTTCTATTCAGAAATTGGGCAAACTCCATGTTTGTTTTTTTTCAATTTATTTTATCTTTTTGCCTGCACTTTTCACCATTCAATAGAGCTAAGTAATAGCTCGGAAGCACTTTTTTTCTTTTTTCATTCATTGAAAAAATAAAAAAGTTATGCAACTCTTTATGTGTTCATATTTTCGTTTTTGCGAACGCATCGCACCATTGATAAGGGGTTTTCTCGGATGTGGCTGCTTTTTTCAGGATGTTCCTTTCGAGGTTTGATAGCGTTAAGTGATAGCTCGAAAGTACTTTCTTGTTTTTCTTTCTAAATTCAAAACTAAAACAGTTACGCAACTTTTTAGATGTCAAAATTTTAGTTTTTTGCGACGCGTCAATTTTTTTATAAGGGCTTTCTCCACATGGTTATTTTTTTCCAAAGCGCTGTTTTCGCGATTCAATAGAGCTAACTAGTAGCTTGAAGGTACTTTCATGTTTTTATTATCATCAAACTTTTCTCGGAGATGGATGCTTCTTTCAGGATTTTCGTTTTACTGTTCGATAAAGCCTAACAGTACGTCGAACCGTTTTCGCATTTTTTTGTTTGAAATTACTGGAGTGAAAGTTAGGGCATGTTAACGGCACGGAGTTTATCAATAAGTTTAAGTAACATCCGGCCTCTCCAGAATCCCGGAAGCTAGGCAAAGAGAAAGACCCCCAAAGCTTAAATCCATTACTAATAGAGGGGTCCTAAACTCCATTATACGAAGGTTAATAAGTTAGAAATTGTGTTTCTTGTAATCTTTTTTGAAAATAAATTCATAATGTTAATTAATGTTTCCGTGATATTTTTGTTTTCCACGAAAGGAAAGATAAACTATTAACTTGACGAAAATTTGTATGAAAAATTTTGTGTCAGAAACTGAGAAACTAAACTGAAAGATTGCTTCAAATTAATTTCAAAATTTGAAACACAAAATTAAAAGCACAGTAAAAAGGAAGTAAATTTATGGAGCGATTAATCAATTTCACATACATATAATTGACAGAAAATGACAGAATTTGTTTGAAACCATATTTTTTTAATGAAGCGACAGTTTTTGAGTTTTTTTGTTTTGTTTTGAAAAATATGAAAGTAATTATCAGCTCATTTGAGAATGTAGGATGGGAATTTTTACTAATAATCAGTTTATTTTATGCATATTTTTTATCTTCAAAACTATAACTGCATACAAATATTGAAAAATATTATCTTTCTAATGATCTCAGGGCCCTCACTTAAATTCTGAAAAAAATTGCCTAACAATTCCAGATTTTTTGTGTTATCACTAGATTTTTCCAATGTGTAATTTTTGTGATTAAGGAGCTACTCCAGTATGACGTATCACATTTTTAAAGCAGTTCTAATCCTACATTTCTGTGAGCCGCGAGAAGTCAAAGACGCCTTCTGGGACACTTTAAATGATACAATAAGTTCTTGCGATCAAGGCGAAAGAATAATTCTGCTAGGAGATATGAACGGATGGGTTGGCGTTCAACGTCAGGATACAAATACAGAAAGAATGCTAGGTAATTTTGGGGATCCAACAAGAAAAATTATAACGGGGAGAAATTAGTTAGCTTATGCTTAGACAAGGGCCTCTTTATTACCAATACTTGGTTTCGGCATAAAATCATCCACACGTACACCTGGTGTAAAGAAAATAACCGCAGTGTGATTGACTTCGTTATTGAGGATGAAAGACTAAGAGAACTAGTCAAAGATACAAGAGTCATGAGGGGTTCCGAATGCAATACTGATCATTACCTTTTATTCTCCAAAATAAACTTAGGGTGGGGATGGAGAAGAGAGAGAACAGAAAAAACGAAACAAACGCGAATAACGATTGAAAATTTACAGAAACCGGAAGTGCGTGGAATTTGTTACGGGAAATCATTGTTAAAACTGCAATTGAAGTGTGTGGTACGGCAGTGGTGGGAAGAAATTCTGGTGATGCGTGATGAAATGATGAAATTCCAGCAGCCCAGCAAGAAAAGAAAAAAGCGCACAAGAGAACATTAAACATCACGGGTCATAGCGATGAGGAGAGAAATAGACTCGAAAATGATTACAAAGACAAAAAGAGGAATGTTAAATGACTAGTCAAGGAGAGTAATGAAAAAATCAGAACAGAAGAAGAGAGGAAAATGCAAAACTGCTTTGAAGGAATTATGTAAGTATTATTTAAACTGATAAAAGAAAGTAAAAGTACAGAGTTTATCGGCATGAGAAACAGCAAAGGTGAAATGCTATATGATACAGACGGGATAGTAGACGCTTTAAAAGACTTTTTTAAAGAATTATTAGGAGGTGAAGATATAGGGCAACAGAACTGCGACATAGAACAGATGACAAGATTATTATGGCAGAATCAATCGAGGACATGCAAAGAATGTTGAATAAACTTAATACAAGCATGAACAACATGGACCCTAAAATTAACGTAAATAAAACAAAAATCATAGTGTTTGAAGGAAAAACTGAGAAAACAATGTGCAACAGTGTCCTAAATGATGAGAGATTAGAACAAGTTGACAAGTACGTATATCTGGGTAGCCTATTCACTAGCGACGGAAAAATAGATGGGGAGTTAGATAGGCGCATAAATAAGGGCAAGCAGGTTATCGGTAGAGCAGGGTTCATTCTCAGAAATAAAAACAAATCAAAAACAGCTAAAATGGCCATACATAATTCTATATTCGTACCGACTGTACTATACGGTAGCGAGACATTGACCTATCAAGAGAAGGACAGGAGTAACATTAACGCGATTGGCATGGAACCTTTACGCACAATATGCGGAAAAACACTGATGGACAATGTCTGAAACGAGATTATCCTCCAAGAATGTGGTACAGGAGAGACACTAGTTGAAATATGGGAAAGAAATCAGTTAAGATGGTTCGGACATCTTGAAGGAATTAAAGATGAACGACTGACCAAACAAGTGTATAAAGTTAAAGTAAATGGCAGAATGCCCAGAGGCAGACCGCCGAAAGAATGGTTAGAATCTGTGAATGAGACATCACTCCGAAGAGGCATAAGAAGCCTTAGAAATACGAGACCTTGCATGAAAAATGCATGGACGTGAAGGAAGCTAGAGTAGTATGCCAGGACAGAAAAGTGTGGCGACAAATAGTTTGTAAACAGAGTAACAATAGTGTGAATGAAGCCTGAAAAAAGACCTTGGAGACTAAATGGGCCCAAGTTGGCAACCGCACATAACAATTTTGTGAGGCTCTTTACCTGGGGTGATCGCTAGAGAGATTGATCAGCAACCTGGGTCGGAGCAGTGTTGCGGAATGAACGTGTCATTTGAATAAATAACACGAGAATTCCAGATCAATCTAAAATATCTATACCTAACACCTATATACCTATCTACCTTATACCTATATACCCACCTACACACTACTATTTTCCAATCAAGCAAGTCACGCCTAACCCGAAAGGGAAATGGCTTAATGGTATAATAATAATAATAATAATGTGACAGGAAATTAATTCTGCGCGGTAGCCTTAACGAAAGACTCGACCACGAGTAGAGCGAAAGCGCGTCACTTTTCGTCAGGAATCCGTCGAGATGGTTGGAAATTGTATAATCCTGATGAAGGGTCGGTCTCTAAGTATTCGCGGTTGAATATCAGGTTGTTAACGCCCGGGTTGTATACCGAAATTTATTGGATTATTGCCGAAATAAATTAGACTGTTACCGAAATAAATTGGATTGTTACAAATATCGACAAATGCAAGTACCTACATTATCCATAATATATAGTATGCTTCTGGAATTTCTATTGTAGCTTTCACAATTTCTGTTGGGTTCTCCCAACGAACCTCCCATACACTGGTAGTTTCTGCTTCAGTTGCCTAGATACGACCGAGCTGGCGTCCAACAAGTAAACTTTCATTTTATCAAACATGAATTCTCAATCCGTATTAAATTGTAAAATTTCGAGCTTTGGCAGCCTTGACCCTAGCCGCGCCAAGTGAGGAATAAGAAATTCGTAGGTAAGTGGAAAATTAATCAAAGATTACTAAAAGAAGTTTTTACTCTGTCTCAATAATTTATTAATTCAAATTAACCGCTTTAAACTCCTAAACTTAGAAAGATTTATTTTAGTTTATTGAAATCGTCAAAATCTCTCTTAAAATCTTTAAAATACTTATAAATGTTATGAATTGTTTGAAATGATTGAAGGTTTTACAAAATATCCGAATTAAAATTCTTTTAATTCCCTTGAAATCCATGGAAGTTCCTGGATATTCGATAAAATCATTGCTATCCTGTCAAGTTCCTTGGATATACCATAAAATCCCTTGAAATTGGTATCTTATTTTATTTTAAATATTTTTAGAAATCCTTTAAATTTGATCTTAAATTCTTTGGAATTCCCACAAAACACTTTGAAGCTCCCTGAAATTTCGGTAAAATCTTGAGATTCTTTGTAATCTGTTAAAACAGTATTAAATCTGTATAATATTTAGAAATATCATGAATGATGTGTAGTGAAGATTATTTCACAAAACTTATTATTGACCATTATCACTTGTTCACACTAAAAAATTTTCAAACAGTAGATAAGCCTTTCTTTAAACGTAAATCCTAATTATTGATCATTTGCAAGTTTATAATAATACATACAGAAATACCATCTTCTATTATTATAGTAGGAGTTTTTATAATAGTACCTCGATTGTTCCTAAATTCTTACATTTTATTTTAATTAGAGATATACAATAAACCAAATATTGATACCAAAAGTCACTCCGTGCATGTATATAGGTTCTGGGGTTACTAAGTACGTACTCATATAGTCATAGTGTAACAACGAGAATGCAACGTCACGAAGAGTGGATACGAATCTCTGAACTTATCTCTCGAGATTCTCCTTTATACGGGGATATTACTAGGGATTTTGCACAGACAATGTACATGGGATGATAAACGTTGTCAAGCATGCAAAAGAAAATCCTGATAACGATAGATCGCTATTCTTCTGCGTAATCTCATCCTCTTCTTGCAACTTGTTATAAGATGGATATATATATATGTGTGTACGTACTTTTAAATATTATGAAGGGAATGTATAAAAAATGTAACTTTTCTGTGATGTATTTGAATATGGGGCTGTTAAGAAACTACGTTACCGATTTTGGGCTATTTTCGACTCCCTCGTCCCCCGAAAATAACGCCCTCGTTGACTAAACACGTATTTGACGTTTATTCTGCGTATTTCGCGATTTTTTGCCAAATATCAATTCAACAATATAGTTGAATTTTTCAATAAATAATTAAGGTTTTAACAAAATAGATGTATTTTTAACCAAATAGTTGTGCTTTTAACTCACAAAGGTGCAATTTTGAACAAATAATCCAATTTTGAAGCAAAACAGATAAAAATTAAATCAAAAACAGTTCCACTTACAACCACATAGTTGATATTTTCAACCGAAAAAGATGACTTTGCCATACTGAAAGATGAATTTACAATAAAAAATGACGTATTTCCAACAAAACGGGTAAATTTTCAACCAAAAAAGATAATATCAACAAAATAGTTGAGTCTTCAACAAAATAATGAAACTTTAAAAAAAATAGCTTTTAAAAAAATTATATTATATAATTAAATTTATTTATTATTTTAATAATTATTATTATTATACACCAGACTCTCTTTTGAGGAACGCGCGATCGCACGCGTTTCATGAATTCCTAGAATTGCTGGTCCTCGCAGTTTCTTATTATATAATATATAGTATATGGTATATATGATATAATAATTATTTTAATATATTATTAATATTTATTATTGAAAAATAAAAAAATACATACATACATATATATATATATATATATATATATATATATATATATCTATATATATATATATATATATATAATGGTCGCTTCGTGTCCTCAAGACACACGAGGGTTCCGCCGGCCTGTCGTAATTTCATCGTGCCCTGTGACCACCCATCTCACGGTTGTGAGACGTGGTCATATGTGTGATTTACCGCGGTTCTACTGGGAGCCGGTGTTTTTTTTAAATGGCAGTTGCTCTCAGTGGAACCCTGCGGTGGTTTTATTAAACTTTTTTTTAAATGATATATATATATATATATATATATATATATACATACATACATAGATTAGCAGTTCGAACTCGAAAGTTCATTGCCTCACTACCCGATTCGGGTAGTGTTTCTAGGTGGATATTTACTACCAATGTGGGCCCACCACACCCACGACGGGCCAACAGCACGCAGGTATTCCTGAACGGTTACCCATCC
>CAKNYM010044994.1:36662-73410 GCA_932195095.1 Andricus curvator | reverse complement strand
ATATATTCAAAAAACAGCTCAAACAACCACCGCATGGTCTCACTGGAAGCAACTACCATCTATGAAAATTAAATCGGCTCCCAGTAGAACCGCGGAAAATCACACCTATGGCCACGTCTCACGACCGTGACATGGGTGGCCACAGGGTCCAATGAAATCACAGCGACAGGCCAGCGGTACCCTCGTGTCTTAAGTACACGGAGCGACCCAAGGATAAAAGCTTTCTGCATTCATCTCGCAAGTGCTTTGGCATGTTTTTGGCACGCAGGTATGGCTTTAATGTAAGAAAACAGTTTCTCCGACAGCAAGGATCTCAAGGACAATTAATTCACTCTTATATTTTGGGAGCAGTCGCTGCAGTTCCCGATGCAGTCAGGTCTCGATTGTGCAATGGAGACTGCTGTCCGAGAATCCTGCCGTACAAACTAAAAAGATACGTAAGTCCAATCTCACTTGAACTGAGAAAATCGAGAAAAACTGTTTGCCCAAAGAACTCTGAGATCGAATAAAATTTTGAATAATCTAGATACACTGTTTGGGTAAAAATAATGTGCTCTTTCATATTTTGCAATAAAAAATTGATTTTTTAAACAATTTCTATTAGAAAATGGACTTGCGATTTTTTACTAGTCGCGGAAAGTGAAAAATACAAGGCAAAAAGAACACAAAGGCACTTGCGGACGATGTCTTTATCGGAGAGCTCGAGCACGGCCTCAAAATACAACAACAAAACATACGTAAGGGACACTGTGTGTTCAGCGGCTGTCCCGAACTTACCCGAACGATCGTCGCTAATGTATAGCCGTATCTAGCCGGGACTTATTTCCCTTGGATTTCCGATGAGAGTCCGAGCTATTTCACAAGGCTAAAACATAGGTAAGGGCAAGCGATTCTTTTCGTTTGTAAATTCGCTCCGCACTCGGTCACATTTACAAGGCAAAAAAGAGACAAAGTTCTTTAGGTTCTTTTTTATTTGTATGCTGATGACGTATTACATGCCTTATACAAATTTTAGGACACGCAAAGTACTTTGTGTATCTTTTTATGTTGTATTTTTCAACTTTTTCGACTATCCTAATTAATAAACAATCGTTTTTTGCAATAAATATTAATAATTATTAATTTTCATTAACACAGTTATACGCAGCTTTATCTTACGAATCCAACGATACCAAAAACTCATTTTTCATAAAAATGTCACTTATGTATCTTTTTAGTTTGGACGGCAGAATCGTACTTCCAAGAAATTGGGCACTTCTCGCGTCTTAGGTGTTCGTGGTGTGCATGACACGCTCTGCAGCTATCATCGCAAATCTTTTGGTTCAAAATGTGGCGACGGTATACTAAAGTGGAAATAACTCCGTCTTGACACGCCAAAATGAAACCATCCGAGCCCGACTGTAATCTAGGTGATTTGAGGATGCAAACGTTAGCTCATATGACATCGACTGACCCTTCACATTTCTTTGGAAGTTTCTCCGTGCATCCTCGTGTTGAGAAGCAGTTCGCGGAAGTTTTTCCTCTCTGCTTTCTTGAACCAGGCCTTCTGGAGTAAGTACTGAAGATGGATAATGTTTGATGCATTTTGCTCACCCCTGACAATAAAGTCAAGGCCAAGTGTTTTAGCAGCCGTTGTAGTCGTAGCCGTAGTCATAGTCGTACTCCTGAAAACATTCTCACCGTGAAACAGAAAGTTCTCTCCCGAGTCACACGCGATACTTTTTCTAATATCCTCTATGATTCAGGCATTTTTCATACCTGTGGTTCGGTTCCGCAATCTCGCTTTTCAAAGCTACAGAGAAAAGAAAGAAAAAGCTAATTTACCAGCGGAGGCGTCATTTAACACTTATTGACGTTTAACCTATTGTGACAATTATGGTGGCACTGGAACACGAAATCACATGGAATACGAAGTTGTCTCAGCAGTTCCAACAACAATTGTGAAGATGGCATCACTGTACCGCTATAGTATCCTCCTTACAGACATTGACCTTTAAAGAAACATAGTCTGTCGTCGACACGATATTCCCACACTCACGTCAATACAACCCATATTCTTTCGCTGACGTCATTTTTCTACTTCCTCGACGGTAAAAACTATTTTCTACTCACAACGCTCGAAGAACGAGATTGTGGGCCCGCTCCACTGGCACGAAAATCGGTCAAAATCATGGGGAAAGGGCCGGCGAAATGTGTTGAGCCCAGGTGGGTAGCTTTGCTGGCCGCGGAAGTGAGCAGGAAGAGGAAGAAGGTCTTTGTTATTATTCACTCTGTTTTTTTTTAATTTTCAGGTGGGTAATCACCCACCTTCAGAAATTTCAAGTGGGTAGTACTACCTACCGTACATAGGGCTTCCGCTGGTCCTGCATGGGGGTGTTACAAAAAGATCGTAACGCTACTTGCACTGACCGCCGCCATGTACGGCCCCTATATTCAACTTAAAAAATATGTAAATAAAACTCCTTTTTGAAAATTTTTTCAGATATTTGTTTAAATTAATTTTCTGTTGAGGACGACTCATCATGATAAACTTCAATTTTTTTCAATTTGTGAACTCTGAAATTGGTGTGCTATGGACTTAACAAAAAAACTTTACTTATATATTGGAAAGTTGGGCATAGCAATTACACACTAAAACTAAACTAAAAAACAGAATGACAAGACTGGGGTTATGGAACTAGACCGCGAAAGGAAGCGGTTTTTTTATGTTATTCTGAACACAGAGATTTATTTAGAGTTGAAAAATAATGATTGAAATAATAAAGTGATTGATGGTCCAGGTGTTTAAAATACATCTTCTTCGGGAAAGCTGTGTCCATAACTAAAATTTTAGACAACCTCATGGGTTTTCGGTGGTCTCGTCCTTTTAAGAATTAAAGTCGGTAGTCCAGATGTTTAAAATATATCTTCCTCGGGGAAGTTGTGTTCCCAACAGGAAACACGCTGATCGTTTTTCAAAGGTCTCGTCACTCTAAGAAGTAAACCCGGTAATCCAGGTGTTTGAAATACATCTTCCTCGGGAAAGTTGTGTCCATAACTAAAATTTTTAACAACCTCATGGATTTTCGGTGGTCTCATCGTTTTAAGAAGTAAATTCGATAGTCCAGGTGTTCAAAATACATCTTCCTCAGGGAAGTTGTGTTCCCAACAGGAAACACGCTGATCGTTTTTCAAAGGTCTCGTCACTCTAAGAAGTAAACCCGGTAATCCAGGTGTTCAAAATACATCTTCCTCGCGGAAGCTGTATTCGTAACAGACATTTAAAAAACGCTGTTCGATTTTTAAAGGTCTCGTCATTATAAGAAGTAAACCCGGCAGACCAGATGTTTAAAATATATCTTACTGGAGAAAGTTGTGTTTATAACTAAAATTTTAGATAACCTAGTGGGTCCAACGTGCCGCCTGCTTCAGTTCTGAACGCAACTTCATAGAAGAAGATGTATTTTAAACACCTGGACTACCAAGTTTACTTTCTAAAACGATGATACCTTAGAAACACAGTTAGGGTGCCTTAAACTTCTATTCTGAACACATCTTCCTTGGTGATGATGTGTTTTGAATACCTGGACCACCAGGCTTACTTACTAGAACGAGGAGACCCTGGAAGAACGGCCAATGTGAATAAAATTTCATTTATGAACGCCCCTGCCTCGAAGAAGATGTATTCTAAATACCTGGACTACCAGATTTACTTCTAAGAATGACGAGATCTTCGAAAACCCATGAGGGTGTCTTGAATTTCATTTATGAACACAACTTTCTCGAGGAAGATATATTTTAAACACCTGGACTAGAAACACGGTATCAATGAGGGGGTAGAAGGGTAGCGAGGGGTGAAGTGAAGGAAATTGAGGTTCACTCAGTATCCTAGAGGGAATTTAAACTATTGATTTCACCATAACCATTGATGTCTCTCAATGTATGAAAGGAAGGAAAATAAATAATTATTTATAAGACGAAAGTGAAAAACGCCACGTTTATGATTTCAAAACATGACCTTCTTATTGTATCGATGGAGTCGAGAATGCATACATCTTCCTCGGGAAAGTTGTGTCCATAACTAAAATTTTAGACAACCTCATGAGTTTTCGGTGGTCTCCTCGTTTTAAGAAGTAAACTCGGTAGTCCAGGTGTTTAAAATACATCTTTCTCAGGGAAGTTGTGTTCCCAACAGAAATTTGAAACACGCTGATCGTTTCTCAAAGGTTTCGTCACTCTAAGAAGTAAACCCGGTAATCCAGGTGTTCACTTCTTAGAATGACAGGAAATTTGAAAAATTATCAGTGTGACTTAAATTTTAGTTATGAATACAACTACCTCGAGGAAGATGTATTTTAAACACCTGGAGTACCAGGTTTATTCTTCAGAATGGCTAGACCTTCGAAAGACGGTTGAAGGATCTTAAATTTCTATTCTGAATACACTTTCTTCGGAGTAGATGTTTTCTGAATACCTGGACTACGCCAAGGTTACTCCTTAGAGGGACGAGACCTTGGAGAAAAGGTCAAGAAATTTCAAATATCTATTGTGAACACACCATCCTCGAAGATATATTTTGAACATCACGACTACTAGGTTTACTTTTCAGGTTGGCTAGAACTTCGAAAAACGGGTAAAGAATTTTTTATTTCTATCGTGAACACATCTTCCTCTGAGAAAATGTATTTTATGCACCTGGACTACCTCACTTCATAGAATGACAAGACCTTTAAAAAATTATCTATGTAACTAAATTTAAGTTCTGAACGCTCTGCAGTTGAGGATTTTCGAAAAAGATTACTTTCTGCCCAATTCAAGTCCTGCAAATCGATAATCGACCCTTGATCGATATTTACTGACACTTGCAAACGAACATCCACAACCCCAATAATCATAAATTTAAATAAACGGAGCTAAGTAAATGATTTTTTTTCAAAATTTCATTGACAATTTAATTTCAAACGGTTTCTATTGTTCATCATTCAGGCCAAAGGTTTAAATTATGTCATAATGTGTTGAGTAGTTAAAATTTAATGACAGATAATAATTGATCTCGAAATTTGAATTAAGTTGATCACGCTGTTTGTACCGAAAAATCTGGCTATTCGGGCCTACATTTTGGTACACGCATCCGCGGCCTTTATTAAATGCAGGAATCGAATATAAAATATAGCCAAATTATAACTGGTAAACATATTTCAGGAGTCAATTGAATCATTTCAAGAATTTTATTCACTGAACTAAAAGGTGAATGAATGCATTTCCGAATAATGGACTGAAATATTGCATTGCATTGTATATTCTGTATTGCACTCAAGTTTTAAACCAACTGGAATTTATATTTATTGGAATTTCTAAACCAATATTTGTTATCAGTTTTATTGTATATGCAATAAACTTTCACTCTAATAATTTGTTTCACGGCCATATAATTTGCTCATGCAGTTCAAACCACGAAATTAGATAAGCCCAAGAGTAGCCTGTATCATAACTAAGTTTGCTTTAAGTGAAGGTGTAATCCTTTGAACTTGATGACTTGAAACTATCTCGTAAATTTCGACTACATTTTTTAAAGAAGTCATTATTTACAATTTTTGAATCACAGCATCATAAAATACTATCTCGTATATTTGTGAGCGAGAAAGGAGGATATTTTACATGCACCACTTGTGTAATTTTTATTAGTTTTTTTTTTCTTTTTATTGAGACACCAAGCATCCATTATTCTCACATCTTACGTTCCGAATAGCACGAATAAATGGAACTGGTTGTAACTGAATACTTCCTTTTAAAATATGAATACATACAAAATATGTAAAAGCTTAGTGGCATAAAAAAATGCGTAGAAAATGTAAAATACTGTGAACGTTTCTATTTAAAATTATTTTCTAATTTTTATTAAACAATTAATAATTTATGGGTAAAATGGAAAGTTCCTAACATCTGTATGCTTTGAATTAAAGATATTTCCATTCATTTAAGCACATGTAATGGCAAATTTTCTAATAACAGATTCATCTGCATCAAAGATGTTATACTTTAAAACTTCAGTTTCAAGTAGTAAATTACAATTGAAATAAGAAATCTTTAAATTTCAATTACTTGAATTTAATTATAAATTAATAAAATTTCTATTTGCTGGTAACGTAATTGTAAAAACTTAGAAGCTTTTATACACTTTTACCCGAGGTGTTGACAACTCGACCGATTGTGTGTGCACCTACTTCTGACTTCAAGATACTTCAGGATATTTCAATGACTTTAGAAGATTTCACTGACTTCAGGAGATTTCAAGTGACTTCAGGAGAATTCAAGTGACTTCATGAGACTTCAAGTGACTTCAAGGGACTTCATGGGAATTCACGTGACTTCAAGTGACTTCACGTGACTTCATGTGAATTCAAATGACTTCAGATATTTCAGGGGATTTCAAGCGATTTCAGGAGAATTCAAGTGACTTCAAGTGAATTCAGGTGATTTCAAGTGACATCACATGAATTCAAATGTGTTCAGATATTTCGGTAGATTTCAAGTGACTTCAGGAGAATTTAAGTGACTTCATGTGAATTCATGTGAATTCAAATGACTTCAGATATTTTAGGAGATTTCAAGTGACTTCAAAGGGGCCGTCCATATACCACGTGGACAATTTTTTACTACATCATCACCCCCGCCGGCACCCCTCGTGGAGTTATTTCATATTTTATGAAAATATATGGATATTCTTGGTATTCAAAAGCTACGAAGCAAAAGAAGTTGTGAATTGTACGAGAATTCGGTTTTTCTTAAAAACATAAGCTTCATGATACAAAGTAAGAAGTCCAAACAAAAATTAGTGAACATTTTTTTATGTGTTTCTAAAAAGAAATACGCAGATTCAGGAAACGGGAGTCCACGTTAGGGTGGTCCAAAAATGCGTTGGAAAATTGTTTTTTCGAATTTTCATGCATATCGCCCCCAAATTTGTTTGAATCCACAAAAAAATAAATGCGTTAAAAAAAATGATCTTCAGATTTGTGGGTGATTCTGAACCAATCTCTTTAGAGTATTACATTTTCCGAAAAGTGTGGTAGTTAGATGTCTGGTTTTTAATTGTGAATCTTTTTCATGCTCATTTTGCATAAAATTATTCATGAAAAAGTATATTTCTTTTCGACCTGCAATAAAAAATGATATTCGGAGTTTCCGCCAGCCCCATGAAGTTTCACACATATTTTCCAGAAGAAAAAATACGTTTTTGTACATTTTATTCAGAATCGTCAATATTAGGTGAATCGAGTTGAAACTCAACATTGTTCTTCACAATTAGCTATAGCATACAAATAAATAATTATTTTTCAAATATCACCCCCATATGTTTGTTTTATAGGGTCCCAGAAACAGGTCGTAAGTGAAAAATTGGATTTTGCGAGTTGCTGGCTCTAATTATGATTTTTTGCGGGTTTTTAAACAAATTGTTTCTAATACATAAAATACTACTTCTCACTGATAATTAGATGTTTAGATGCATTGTTTTAATAAATTATTATTGCTTTCAGCAATTTTCTCTTAGAATACAGTTAGAAAGTCGCGCTTTTTCCGAATTTTATAATTAGAGTGAGATTATAAATAAAGCAAGTTAACAAACATAATTGTTTAAACAATTTAGTATTGTTTAATACTGTCTTCTCTTAGATCATTGCTAGAAAGTTGCGGTTTTTTCTTAAATTTTTAAATTTGCTTCAGCTTTTTAGTCATGAACAAATAATAAAAAAACAATAGAGAGAATAACTTTTTAAACAATCTTTATTTTTGTGAATGTATTTTTCTGAAATAAAACAGATATTTGAAATATTCTTCAAATTTTCCAGGTGGATCATATTATAAATGTAAATTTTCCTTAAAGTAGTTACTGATAACTAAAAAGTTAAAGAAAAGCTGAAAATTTCAGAAAAACCCGCAACTGTTAAGCATCTCTCTAAAAGAACGTAGTTATAAAGCATAATAAACTGTATAAGAAATTATGTTTATTAAGTTACATTATGATCTCACTAAGTAAAAAGTAGACAAAAAGTCAACAAATTTCAGAAAAAAACGAAACTATCTAGCATTATTATAGGGCAAGATAGTTTAAAAACAATAATAATTTGTTTAAAAAATTATTTTTGTTGAATTTCAGTCACTATTACCATACTCTCATACTCTAAGTGAAGAGTAGAAGAAGAGTTGAAAATTTCAGAAAAAACCGCAATTTTCTAACATTATTCAAAGAGAATATCATTAAAAATAATAATGAATTGTTGAAACAATTACGTTTGTTAACTTGATTTAATTATTACCCTACTATAATTTGAAAGTGAACCAAAACTGGAAAATTTTAGAATAAACTGCAACTTTCTAGAATTATTCTGAGAGAATATTATTTTAAATATTGAATTGTTTAAACAATTATTTCTGTTAAATTCAATTGATTATTGTCTCGCTCTAACTGAAAAGTTGAGAATCAGTTGAAAAATTCAGATAGAACATCGACTTTTTAACTTCATTCTAAGATAAAATGGCTATAAACAATAATTAATTGTTTAAATAATTTATTTAAAAATTAAATTATTACAATAAAGTAATATTGTATGTATTAGAAACAGTGTTTACCAAAAGAAACCTAAAAAAAATAATAGTCAGCGCCAGAAACTCGCAATACCCAATTTTTCATTTATGGGGTTTACTTGGGACCCTATAAAACACTTATGGGGGTGAATTTCAAAAAGTAATTTCTCATTTGTGTTCTATAGCTAACTCTGTAGAAAATTGTTCAGGGTCAACTCGATACACCTAATATTGACGATTCTGAATAAAATATACAAAAACGTCTTGCTTTCTTATGGAAAATACGTGTTAAACTATACGGGGCTTGCGGAACTTCTGAATATCATTTTTTTTTAACGCACTTTTTTTTTGTATTCGAAAAAATTTGCTGGCGATGTATGAAAATTTAAAAAACAAATTTTGGACCACCTTAGTCCACGTGGACTTTAGATCGACCCCTTCGTCCCCCCTCTTGGAGAATCGTGGACTTTTGCCATACCCCCCCCCCCCCAAACTGTCCACGTGGTATATGGGTGACCCTAAATGAATTTAGGTGATTTCAAGTGACTTCACATGAATTCACGTGACTTCATGTGAATTCAAATGACTTCAGATATTTCAGGAGATTTCAAGTGACTTCAATTGAATTCAAGTTACTTCAAGTGAATTCAAGTGACTTCACGTGAATTCAAGTGAATTCAAGTGACTTCAAGTGACTTCAGATATTTCAGAAGATTTCAGATATTTCAGAAGACTTCAGGATATTTCATTACAAGTGTACACCTGCCTTCACGAGTTGTCAACCCCTCGCTTTTACCATAAAATTATTCAACTTTTACATATACACTATCGAGATACATATTTTCTCTACGAGTGTTATTTTCCGAGAAAATGAGTATTACATTTTATAAAGTTTACCAGATTTCAGCGCAGCATCGGCCATCTTGCTATAAAACATCGCAGAATAAAACACATTGGAAAAGATTAGGGATTTGACTTTCATTATCTTTATGACTAGATACGGAGGTGGCTTTCCGCCAATATTATTTTTGTGACCAGTGACCAGTGACAGCACTTACTAAATTTCAAGAGGGATTTTCTCAGAAAATATAAGTCCCATAAAAAAGACTTCAAATTAAAAAATGGCTATTTTGATTTTATCCACAACTTTTGTCCAGAATCTGTTCCAAACTTTTTCGTATTTACCGAAATGAATTCTAAAAACTATGACTTTGATTAGATTTCCATGATTTTCTCCATCAGTATCAAATTTTCCCAGATTTGCACTATGTTTTTTGTAATTATTGCGTTGAAATAATTGAGTATAGGAACTTCGAGAAAATAGAAGTGGGACCTCTTCGGAAGTACACTCCTTTTTATTTACAAAATCATAAATTCAATTAATAATCATGCAGGTTTAAGGTTATACAATTCAAAATTCTGTATTTTCAATAATTTACATTTGAAATATTTTCAATTTGTAACACTGAGAATTTAAAACTTGACTTTTGATCTTCAGAATCATCAATTTTTTCAAGATTATAGACCTATTTCAAAACAATATTTAAAATGCATGAGTTTCAACATTTTGTCAAACATTGAAACGTTCTGAATATGAGCATTCGAAATTAAGCAAGTTAGCGATTTTTAAATTATAAAAATGTGCAATATGGATTCGTTTCGAAAATGGAAGTCAGCAGAAAGTCAGAAAACAATTTGAAGTGGCCATTCGGTAGTGTTTGTCTTGCTTATCAGTAGGCAGAAATAAGTAATTTTATTACGCGTATCAATACTCGTATATTCGTACATTTTCTTTAAAATATTCGTCAATAACTTTCAAGGATGAATTTTAAACTGACTTCTCATAAATCGGTTAAAAATAAGACGTGATCGTAACCCTCCATCTTCCATAAAGGATCTCACAAAGAGTAAAGAAGGGCATAAAACCTGTATAAGATGACTTGCACACTTGTTTGACTACAAAAGAAATAGGTACATTCATTTCTTATGTCTCACAGACAGTCCTGAAAAGAACAGGGTTTATTAGTGTTTCACTTCTGAAAAAGGTAAAAAAGGCCTCTCCGAGCGGACTTGGTAGCAAAAATGCTGAAGAATTTTTCTGAAGGAGAGGACGTGATTTTGGCACGCGATGTGCTGGAGCGACGCGACGGAAGTGCATGGAAGGAGCAGGGCTTTTGAGTTATGAAACTTTTTGAGAGGGGTAGTCGCATTGTGAATAGCGCATCCGAGTCCGGCATAATATCCTTCCTCGATTTCAGGGTTGGAGCAGCAATAAATCTGCTCTAAATAAGATTTGTCGACGACACTCTTGTAAAATAGAATCCTGCCTTTGCTACCAACTCTCAAACCCAAGTCAAGGATACCTCAGACCGCTTATCATTTTCACACTTTCTAACCACTCTAGGTCATTCCATTTTCAACACTTCAACTTCCTATTTCATATTCATTTATCAGGATTCACTGAATCAATCATTGACACTTTTCTGCACTTTGATAAGTAGAACGCATTTTTCAAAATGTTTTCAACATTTTAGCTTGGTAAATATTTCCTCTGGAAGGACGTGTCATTCCTAAAATATGGTTATTGTGTCCTGACGAATATTAGAATTTATTTTCGTTGAAGATTTGTAAACTCCTGGCACACAGCTTATTTTTTTTTCTTGTCTCTTGTGTCATGAAACGAAAGTACCCCTAGTTTAACAGTTTATTAGTAAGCGTCAGTTTTTTGCAACGAACAATTCTTTAAGATATAGTAGTATTATATTTCAAATATTAAGTATGTTTTCCTCACGAAAATAAAGTAAACATGTTTTTTGAATTTTATAAATCTCTGTTGATAGATTATGAAAGGTTATCTAAGGTTCCTAAATAAATCATTCGAAGCGACTTGAAAACGCAAACGATTACATCAAATACAGTAATATCAAAAAGGTTTTCCTCGTACAAATGAGACATACAATTTTGATTAAAAATTAAAAGGTATGCTATGGAAGATCATGAAAGGTTCTTCAATTGGACAATCAATGCGTTTGAAAGACGCAGACAAATACATCATATACATTAGACATTACTCTTGCATTCCCAATATTGAAATAGTTTTTCATATGTGAATGCGTTGAACAATATATTTTCGAAATTTATAAATTTGTATGGCTGGATCATAAGAGGTCATGGAAGGTTCGTTAATAGGTCATTCGACGCACCTTGAAGAGACGCACACAAATACCATATATCAGGTACAGTACTGTAGTATTCCTAATATCAACAGAATTTATCTCACATAATCAGAATGAAAATTTTGTTTGAAACTTAAAAAATCGATACTATTAGGTAAAGAAAAGGTCCGCAATAGATCGATCAATGCATCTCGAAAACGCGAACAAATATGTCAATATCAGTACTGTAGTATTTCAAGCATAAAAAAGTTGTATTCATATAATCAAGTTAAATATTTTTTTCAAATTTCTTAATGCCAAAAAAACCACTTCTAGTTGGCCAATCTAGCTCCCGACCTTATCAGACCTGGATCACAATTAGAGCTACAATTCGTCAAAATTTAACGATCATCGCTCGTTTACTTTCCGAGATATGATAAACAGGAAAAAGTTACATGCACAAACACGCGCGGAAAAAAATGTATTTTGGATTTCCTGAGGTCGAATTATATCGAAATATATCAAAAAATTAGATATTAAAATTTACGTCATTAAAAACCTTCCTTTATAAGGAAGCAATATGAAAACGCAAAATTATAGGAATTTGAAAAAAAAATCAACGCTGTCATTTCTAATGTTTATAATTGAAGATTTTTCAATTGCAAATCTATAAAATTGAATGAATTTAAATTTTTAATTTCCAAAAATGAAACTTTTCATTAAAGGCATTTAAAAGTGAATCATTTTTTATTGTAGACATTAAATAATCAAGAGTCTTCAATTAAAAATATTCAAAACATTGCAAAAAAATATTTGAAATGATATACCATGTAAAAATAAATTTTGAAAACTGAATAATTTGAAATTCTATATTCTAAAAATTCCAGAATTTTTTATTATTTGAAAACATCATTGAAAAATTTACAATTAAAAGTTCTGTAATTTTTACGATTGACAATGGAAATTGCTTCAATTTGGAAGATTTAGTTTCGAAAACTGGACTTTTATTTATCAAAATAATGAAAATCTAAGAATTTTTACTCATACATCTTTAAAATTGAAGACCTCAATTGTAACTCTACAAAATTTTAGAAATTTGAATTTTAAGTTCTTCAAATTAAAGAGTATTTAATTTAGAAAATTTACAATTCAAAATTATGCAATTTTTAAGTTTTGCAATTAAAAATTTTGTAATGTAGATGCTTAATATTTGAAATTTTTGAATTTGGAAGATTTGTAATCGAAAACTTGACTCTCAATCTTCAAAATCATCCACATTAAAGAATTTTTATTTATATGTGCACTGAACATCTTTAAATTTGAACAGTTTTCAATCATGACTCTTTAAAATTGTAGAACACTGAATATTGTTAATCTTTAAAATTGACGAGTTTTTAGTTCTGACAATTTACAATTCAAATATTTACAAGTGTTTTTGTAAGCTTCATAATTATTCTGTAATTTTGATGATATACATTTTTTAAATTGAAGCGTTTTCAATTGCAAATCTTCATCATTGTACTATTTGAAAAAAATCAAAGTTACATTATTTTGAATTATACACATTAAAAATTAAAGGATCTTCAATATTGAAAATCTTCACGATAGCCATATTTCAAAAAGATGTTCAAAATTTTATGATTTTAAATTACAAACATTCAAAACTAAGCACGCTGGTGATCAAGTTTCAAATTATAAACATCTGTAAAATGGATCAGTGTTGAAAATAGATGACATCAGTAAGATTCAGAATTGCAGAATGTCTTTTAAGAACATCTTAACATTGAGATATAAAATCCCATATTAACTTACTAATTTTTTTCTTTGGTTGCGATTCCTGCTGGAATAAAATCCTATATTTAAATTAAAGTTATCGATTACTGAAGGCCGATGTATCAATTTGATTATGAACTTAGATTTTTTATTATTATTTATAGTTTATAGTACTTTAAGTTGAAGCATATAATAATAATGATAATAATTTAAAACTTGACTGGAAGAGAGTTCAATGTTAAATGTTAAAAGTTTTTATAACTTTTAAGTAGGATTCATTTTTCAAACTACAAAACAATTGATAATTATTTAAACAAAATTAGAAGGTTTGCTTTTCTTTCAATTTATTGTGACAATAATTCAAAAGGCCTCCATATTTTCGCACGAAAAGTACGAGACCCGAGTTCGGTTACACAATAGGAATATTGCTTGTAGGTCTGAAAAAATTCAATTTGCTGCGAAATTCCCTCGATAGAAATTTTTTTGACAGAAATGGAGTGTGTATTGAAAAATATTATTTTTTGAACAATTTCTGCCTCTGTGCTTCGTTGAACGATGGGTTTTCGACGAATTTCAAAACAAAGTTTGAGTTTTCATTAACGAATCCACTATATTTCCCGCCGGTAAAGGAGCTCAACAGAGGTATTGTTATCTCTGAATTTTTTTGGTTATTTTTAGAATTTATCATTTTTACTTTGTTTAATATGAATCTTAAATTAGCTAACATAGAACATTTCAAATGTTTTGAAATAATTTTTTAATCCAAATAGTTAAAAGAGTGAAAGAACAAAATTTTTTTTTAAGCCGTCTCAGAAAGTTGATTGTGGTAACGAAAAATAGTCAAGAATTTGCAATCTTCCAGAATGTTCATTAATATTTGAGAATATGGAAACAGCGCCTAATGTTGCCCAAGAAAATCTATCGATCAATTTACAGAATCATATAAACGATTTTGTTGTAGAAAGATATAGAGCATTATTTATATATTTTAGGTTTACTTTATTGTAACGCTCAATGATCACCTTTCTTGGCACTAGCGACTTGAAAAGCTACCCAGTATAAATTCAATTTTAAAAAAGGGGGCAAATGAGGAGTTCCATCTTCGAGGAACGTAACTTATCGCAAATCGATATGGAAGCGATAGAGTTTACCGATATAGTAAATAGTATGCGTCAAACCCTCTTCGAATTGCCACGAGCAGCGGAGCGCACAGGTAGCACAGGTAACACCGGAGTGGGGACTTACCTGGCTACTAGAGGGGTGAGCTGTTAAATAGCCGCTCCCGTCAAAAAAGCTCGTCTTTTCTCCGATTCGTCGCGTCGGCTAGAGCACCAGCTCTAAGGGAAGAACTGCAGTTCCCGCTTAGAGTAACCACATTAGGTTTTCCGGATTAGATACGCGTTGGCAATTAATTGTTTTCAGCATAGATGGAAAGGACATTTCCATCAAGCTAGCAGCCCCACAATCGAAATTTCCAAATTTTTTTTGTATCAGAGGTTTGGGTTTTTTTTGGGCTGCATTGCCGATTTTTCGGCTTCATTACTTTTTTTGAAAATTAAAATTTGGAGTGGAGGTGCTGGCTTGACTCAAGCCAGCACCTCAACTACATAAAAATTTGAATGAATTAAAAATCAAAGACGAACGAATTTTCGGCTTTTTTGGGCTCTTGAACGCGCCAACAACAAATAAAAAATAAAGTGTATCATAATTTTGGACTCATATTGGGCTCTCAAATGAACCAAACAAAATTGTCAAAAACCACCCCTATGTACAAAAAAACGACCCCCTTAGTAAAAACTCAAACATGACAAAAACAAAATATAAAGTAGTGTTGGGCTTTTCTTGGGCTCACGAATGCTTGATTTTTGTGTGCAAAAACTACCCCTACATCTAAAAAATCAAACGACTATCTATGGATTCGAATTTTCAAGGAACCCGAAAATCAAAGTAAATTTCTAAAAAATGTAATTCCTTGACAAAGTCACATCTGCGTGGTATCAAGGGGTTGCTTTTTAACGTTAAGGGTAGGAGCCCAAATTCGAAGCTGGTATTTTTGGGAAGCCCAAAAGTAAGAGACTCTATTTACACAGTAATATTATATAAAAGATTATATTTTGACAAAGTCATATCTGCGTCGAGTCAAGGGGGTTTTTGACGTTAAGGGTTGGAGCCCAAAAATCAGTGTTGGTATTTTTGAGGAGCCCAGAAATAAGAGACTCTATTTACACTGTGAAATTCTAAAAACGGATAATTTTCGACCAAGTCATATCTGCTTGGTGTCAAGGGGTTGCTTTTGAACGTTAAAGGTTGAAGCCCAAAAATCGGTGTTGGTATTTTCGAGGAGCCCAAAAATCAGAGACTCTATTCGCTATGTAAAATTCTGGAAAAGATTATTTTTTGACAAAGTCATATCTGCGTCGAGTCAAGGGGGTTGTTTTTGATGTTAGGGGTTGGAGCCCAAAAATCAGTGTTGGTATTTTTGAGAAGCCCAGGAATAAGAGACTATATTTTCACTCTGAAATTATAAAAAAGATTATTTTTTGACAAAGTCATATCTGCGTCGAGTCAAGGGGGTTTTTAAATTAAATTTTTTAATTAAAAATGGCCACCACGTTGACTTAAAAAAAACTTCAGATTATGTTCTCAACCCCATAATAATATTAAACAACCCCCAAAGTTCACCCCTAGTACATTTCACGAAACATTTCAGAAGCAGCTCAATGTAAAACAGCCAAGAAATTTTTTATTATAAAATGATCACAATATTTACATTCCGTAAACTCTATATTAAGTTCTCAACTTCAGAATAATATTAAACAACCTCCAAAGTCCACCCCTAGTACATTTCACGAAACAGTTCAGAAGCAGCTCCATGTAAAACCGCCAAGAAATTTTTATATTACAAATGATCACAATATTCATATATACAGAAGACTCCGGATTACGTTTCCAACCACATGATAATATTAAACAACCCCAAAAGTCCACCCCAGTACATTTCACGAAACAGTTCAGAAGTAACTCAATGTAAAACAGCAAATAAATTTTTTAATCAAAAACAGTCACAATATTTCTGGGTCACTCTTATTTCTGGGCTCCTCAAAAAAACTTATACAGTTTTTTGGGCTCCAACCCTTAACGTCAAAAACAACCCCCTTGATTCGACGCAGATGTAACTTTGTCAGAAAATAATCTTTTTCAAAATTTTACAGTGCAAATAGAGTTTCTGTTTTTTGGGCTCCTCAAAATAACCAATACCGATTTTTGGGCTCCAACGCTTAACGTTGAAAAACAACCCCTTGACACCAAGCAGATATGACCTTGTCAAAAAAAATCTCTTTTTCATTTTACAGTAAAAATGAAGTTTCTGATTTTTGGGCTCCTTGAAAATTCAAATTCGAATTAATAGATAGGTGTTTGATTTTTCAGATGTAGGGGTGGTTTTTGCAACAAAAAAATCAAGCATTCGTGAGCCCAAGAATAGCCCAACACTACTTTATATTTTGTTTTTTCCATGTTTGAGTTTTTACTTAGGGGGTGTTTTTTTGTACACAGGGGTGTTTTTTGGCAATTTTGTTTCATGCATTCAAGAGCCCAATATAAGCCAAAAATTATGATGCACTTTATTTTTCGCAGATTTTATTTTTGGCAAGAGGGTGGTTTTTTTGCACATAGGGGTTGGTTTTTTGAATTTTTTTCCGTGCATTCGAGAGCCCAAAATTGTGGTGTACTTTGTTTCTTCCTAGTTTAAGTTTTTACATAGGGAGCAGTTTTATTTCCGGTAGGGGTAGTTTTTGAAATTGGTTTTTGGCACGTTCAAGAGCCCAAAAAAAAAAAATTCTGTCGTCTTTGGTTAAAAATTTTTTCATATTTGTATGTAGTTGAGGTGCTGGCTTGAGTCAAGCCAGCACATCCACTCCAGATTTGAATTTTCAAAAAAAGTAGTTGAGCCCAAAAATCGGCAAAACAGCCCAAAAAAAGCCCCATAATTTTGAAATGAAAAAATTTGGGAATTTCGATTGTGGAGGTGCTAGCTTGATGGACCTTTTCCAGGTCCTGCAAAGGAGGTATAGTCCATAAGAATCTTACTCTAAATAAGAGACGATTTTCTCATCCGTTAGGATTGTGTAAGGTTATGTATTTACATAAGAGTCCTGTTATCTTGTCCAGGCGGCCATGCGACATAGATATATCTATATATA
Organism: Andricus curvator; assembly: GCA_932195095.1. Taxonomy (NCBI): domain Eukaryota; kingdom Metazoa; phylum Arthropoda; class Insecta; order Hymenoptera; family Cynipidae; genus Andricus; species Andricus curvator. The sequence goes on along the minus strand of CAKNYM010044994.1, from coordinate 55,715 downwards.
ATTATCGATTTTCCTTAGCACGCGTTCGGCAGCTGTGAGAGCACGAGTAACGTCACGGACCTTTAATGCTTCCAGGTATTTCACGTCATTTCCCGAGAAAATAGTCTCGAATTCGTCGTAGGGAAATACCTGCCTAAATTCAATTGTAAAGTGGGATTTAAATCCTGTAAATGTATATAGTATTTGCTTGGACGTTTTCTGTCCTTTCTCATTAAGAGCATGGCTCATTGAAATAAATGTTTTTCTTTTCATTCAATTCTCAAATACTGTAAAATTTAGTTATGAGTAAAAATGGGTTTAATCATTTTGGATAATCATTATTATCATTATGATTATACTATTGAGCCTTTTCGGGGTAAGCTAAATATATTTTATGCCAAATTCAATTAATTTTACTTAACATCAAAACACTAAAGCATCCACACAACCTATAATATTATGTAAGACAACAAAATATATAAGTTTAACGCAAAATACTTCATTTTTCACTGGTTGGTCCCATTTCAATGATAACTACAAAACATTAGGAAGTAAATTGATTAAACTTTTCAGAATAAACATGAAACAATTTCTACTTAAAGTTCTTTACATACAAGTGCGCACATAAGGTGCTGCGCCACAATAGGAGCTGCTCCCGTACTCTACAATGTTTGCAGATATTTTATATTCATTCATATTTCAGAATTTTGCACTCACTTACTGCCAGTTTTTAATTTTTCAAACGTATACCTACTAATTACCATAATAATTGAAAATAAAAATAAAATTTCTTGTTTTGAAATAAAATTTGTTTGTATGACAGAAAATTTGTTTTGAATCAGATGAAATATTATATAATACAACAAAATTTATTCGAGATACATCACAGTGGTTTGAAATATTTAAAAGAAATATATTTCTGAATGTTCTGGTACGTTTTGAAAACTTTAAATCTGAAATTGTTTTCAAAAACGTGTACGGAAAATGGATTCAAAATTTTGTTCTCGGTTTGGTTTGAGATGTTTGAGAGAAATTTGTTTAAAGTAATCGTCAAAAATATAAATTAAATAAAAACAACGAATTTACAGTAAATCTGGTGATGTTTTTGCTGCAGATGTATTATGTATTAAATTAATTCGAAAATCTGTATTAATGTAAAGAAACAAAAGACTGTTTTGTTCTTGGATCATTCTGTTGCAGATCAAATTAATATCTTCAGATTTATTACGATATGTTAATATAGGTAAATAAAATATATTTATAACATTTTCTGTCTTTCAAATGATTGAGTAAGAATTAGGGAAGGAATTAGGAGACATTTGCTTACATCGTCAGTATAATTAAAAATGTTTCAATTACACGGTCTTAAATAACACGCAATGATTTCTTTGTTTACATTTTCGTTTTTCAAAAGAAAAGAGAGTTCTCATGACGTAATTTTTTTTGTCATCCATGACGGAACAATACACGTGTGTCGAGGCAAGAGAACCGTTTCCTAAAATTTTCTTGCTCTCTTTTCACCATGGACGCTGTCTACTAGTTCCTCTCAGCGACAAACCGATTGACCAATAATCGCTTGAGCGAGCAGAGCCGCTGGTCTTTTTTGTTCACCTGGCCGGTTGAATAATTGTGTTTTGCAATGCGTTCGAAGCTTTGCCCGCAAGAAGGCACAGGATTAAATTGATCTCAAATCTATCAAGAATTAAGCAAAGGGAAACTTTACAGACGGGTCTATAAAAGCCGCTTTGCTTACGAATCAAACACTCAGTTTTATTGATCGATCCTCGCGTGAACGGACATTGTTTTGAAGTTTAGAAGTTGTTCACAATGATTCACAAAGTGAGTGTTTTACAGTGAAAATTTCTTTTCATCAAACTTCTGTGTTATCGAAAGGAAAATAGTGGTTGTGGTTTCATACACTTAGCAAAAATGTTTCATGAGCGCACCAGGATATTAATCGTTCTACTCTACATAGAGCAATTACTACCATTTATCGTCAATTTTTCTGCTTTAATTACCTACCCATCGACAAGAAGAAAAATGTTCGGCCAAAGTTACATATTTCAGTTTTTTTTCCTAATAAATTATAAATTTTTGCTTTAATCTTTCACTTATCTTCTTTTAAATTGAAGTAAAATACTACTTCTCATTAATTGTAAGTGGTAAAGTGAAGAGTGTGGTTTGTATTAGGCTGTTAAGCCTTATTAAACTCGGTGGTTTAAAATGACATAGTAAAATTCATTTTACTGCTCAATGCTTCATTAACTACAAGAACTTTATTGATCATCACGATAGATTCATGGAAATTGATAAACCTTCATATTAGAAAAGTTTTAATTTACTGTATTTTTAGTATAAAAGTTGACGAGAAAACAGTAATTGTATTATGTATGTCGTGCTTCAAGCGATAGAAATTTCGACCCTGCACAAACTTTATGGAAAAGGCTTCTCGGTCAAATTGGTTGAAAGTTTGGGTTACTGTATTTCTGATGCTTCAGGTTCGTTTGAAACCTGCGGTGTAAAAAAAGTAAAAAAAACGAGTAAAAAAATGGTTGCACTAAAATTCAGTGACGTATTTATTACAAAGCTTATATGAATTACTTGAATGCAAAAATATCGTATCAGAATGATGATAGTTCCTTAAATTGAAATCCATTAGTTTTCGATGCCTAAAATTTAAAACTATACAATTATTATTATGTGAATTTCAAAATGTAACTTCAAAATTTCTATTTTAATGTTAGATTATTTGACGTTTGAAATATTCAATTAGCAATTTATATACGTATATTCATATTTAACTTTTACCTTTTGAAATAATGGCGATCGCGCAAGCCCATTTTTGCAACAAAAATATGCTTATTTTATTCCAACTGCCACTGTGTGAGAATCATTTTACTTTGGTATTATGCCTGGAATATATTACTTTTAGTGAAATACATCATCCAGATTTTAGAAATATTTTTCAACAAATATTTAGGGGTCTCGCAGGCCTATTTTTCCAGCAAATGCTTATTTTGTTTCAATTGACACTGGTAACTTATCATTTTACTTTGGCATACCTGGACACTATTACTTTTAGTGAATTACGTCACCAAGATTTTAAAAATAATTTTTAAGAGTATATTTTGTAGTCTCGCAGGTTATCTTATGTAGAAATATAATTGATATTTAAAATCTGTTCTCAAGTTTTGTATTTGATTGAATAATTAATTTAATTTGAATTTTATAAACAATTTTTTTGTAGGAAAATAATAGTTGGTAGTTGCATGGCGTGACTATACCGCTCTCCTGACACTTATCAGTTGTCGGGGAATATTTATTTTTTCTCAAACCAAATTGTTATAATATTATTACATTGAAGTCATAGGAAAGAGACTGGCATTTATTTTTAAGCTTATATTTGAAAATTCGCAAAGTGTAATCCTTTTTTATATAAGGCCTTCTAAGAGTGGTGCAAGGCCTTAGAATCTTTACCCGGCCACCGGTACATTAAAAATTTTGTTGTTCGAAAAGTATACTTTTTGAATTTTGTCGTAGAAAAAGGTTGACCGTAAAATCGAAATAACTGCCCAGACAATCAGTGTTTCAAGCAATCCAAAGAGAATTAGTTGAAACGCTGTTTTCCGAATGAGATGTGTCAAGGTCACAAATTTATTTGAATAAGATTTTCCATATTTTTTTTTAAATATTTTTTTTTTTGTGAATGAATTACTCAAAACATGTTTTAAATGTTTTTGTTATATTTTTGTTTGAAGCACTTTTATTTTTGCTCGTTTTTAGGAAGTGTATATACATAATGCCAAAAAAAAAACGTTTAAGCTCGCGTTTAACAGAGATAAAAATCTTTATTAAATTTTATCTATTAATATACCAAAATGTTACAAGAGATTAACCAAATTTCATAAAATTACGCCGCATTACACGGATTAGATACACAAGATCATTGGAATTACAAGGGATTACATAAATTAAATGGGATTTCAAAAGATTACAAGGGCTAATACAATATTATAGGAGGGATTACACAATATTACAAAGAAATACATAATACTACAAGGGATTACACAATATTACCATTGATTACGCAAGAATATCAGAGATTATACGGGTTTACACAAGATTACCAGAGATTACGTGGGATTACATGGCAAAGTGTACACTAGATTACAACAGTGGTGAGCCTCATGATTTTGACCTAATTTAGAAGTGGGTTAAAATTCATTTTTGCCATTATTTTTAAGTGATTAATTCCTTTTGCCTGTGTTTCATGATTGAATGAAGATAAGAAGCTTGATTTTTTTCAAATAAAAAAGTTATCCACCTTTTTGTGTGTTAATATTTTCGTTTTTGGGGACGCGCCACACCATTAACAATGATTTTGCTCGGAGGTCGGTCTTCGTTTCAGGATGTTTCTTTCATGGTTCGATAGAGTTAAGTAAAAGTTTGAAAGGACTTCCTTTTTTTTAAATTATGAAATATAAAAGTTATACAGCTTTTTCTGTTTCAAGTTTGGCTTGTTTTTAAGCGCTCCTTACGCGATTCGTTATAGTAAAATAATAGCTCAAAAGTACTTTCTTGTTTTTTTAAAGTTATCCAACTCTTTCTGAGTAAAAATCGGCGTTTTTGAGAAGCGCCGTACCTTTGACAAGAGTTTATCTCTGAGATGGTTGCTTCCTTCAGGATTTTCCTTTCATGGTTTGATAGAACTATGTAATATATAGAAAGTACTTGCTTATTTAATAAAGACATTAAATGCGTCCAGGTTGGGCAGTTTTTTGTGTGTCCTTTAAAATTTGAGTTTTGGCACTTACGCCCTTATGATCCGGGACCCTTCACATTCCACTGAAAGTAATACATTCTAGGTATGTCAATGTAGAATAATCTATTGGCAGTGGAAATTAAAATAGAAGTATGCATTTTCTGGAAAAAATAGGCCTGCTACACCCCTGAATATGTTTGAAAAATTGTTTCGAAAATCTGAGTGATGTAATTTAATAAAATTATACAGTACAGTCAAACAAATGTAAAATTATCTAGTAGCAGCGATAATTAAAATAAAATAAGCAATTTTTGGCAAAAATGGGCCTATAAGACCACTACATTTTTTTTGCATTTTGTCTAAAATCTAGGTGATGTATTCCACTGAAAGTAATACATTTACGGTATGTTAAAGTGGAATAACCTATTCACAGAGGCAAATGAAGTGAAGAAAAATATTTTTTGGCAATAATAGGCCTGCGAGACCCCTAAATATTTTTTAAAAATTATTTTAAAAATCTGAGTGAAGTAATTCACTTAAAGTAATACAGTCCCGGTAGAGCAAAGTAAAATAATTCATTTGCAGTGGCAATTAGAATAAAATAAATGGTTTTATGCGTGAGGTCATAATTAATTAAAGTTATCAATTATAATTGTTCAAGCAATTTATTATTATTTTTAACATAATGCTCTTTACATAATGCTAGAAAGTTGCGGTTTTTTCTCAAATATTCAAATTTCGTCTACTTTTCGCTTATCGTGACTTAATAATTAATGCAATTTAATAGATCTAATTTTTAAAGCAAATTGTTATTATTCACAACTATCTTCTCCGACAGTGTTGCTAGACAGTTGCAATTTTTTCTGAAATTGTGAACTTTTGTTCAATTTTCACTAAGTAAGGTAGTAATTAATGCAAGTTACCAACAGCCATACCACGCTGAAAAAACCAGTTCTCCTCAGATCACTGAAGTTAAGCAGCGTTGGGCGCGGTTAGCACTTGGATGGGTGACCATTCGAGAAAACTGAGTGCTGTTGGCACATCATGGGTGTGGTGAGCCCACACTTGTAGTTATTTACTACAAGTTATCAACCTAGAAACACTACCCGAATCGGGTAGTGTCACGCCTACCCCGAAAGGGAAATGGCTTAATGGTATACATACATACATACCGAACATCATTATATAAACAATTTATTATTGTTTATAACTATCTTCTCTTAGAGTTATGGTAGAAAGATGCGCTTTTTTCTAAAATCTTTATTTTTTTTTATTTTTTAGTTATAAGCACATAATAAATTAACATCAACAAGAATTATTTTTCAACTGGTATTGTATTTTCTTTAAAGTGAATTATTTTTACTCTTTTGCCAATGTTATATAAATATTAACTTAAATAAAAAGATTCTCAGAAACTACTTTGAAGAAAAGCTACATTCAATATGATCCATATAGAAAATTTGAAACCTTTTTTCAAATATATGTTTTATTTTAGAAAATATGTTCACAAATATAAAGAGATTGTGAAAAGAATTATTGTCTCTAATGCTTATTTATTATTCGTTCATAACTAAAAAGCCAAAACAATGTTAGAAATTTCAGAAGAAACCGCAATTTTCTAGTAATTGTATAAGAAAAGATAGCTATAGGCAATACTAAATTGTTTGAATACTTATGTTTGTTATTTATTATTATTATACCATTAAGCTATTTCACTTTCGGGGTAGTGAGGAAGGGAGTAATGTGAGGTGGGGGGTATAGATTTTTTAGTTTGATCTAGTATTCTCGTGTTATTTATTTAAATGACACGTTGGTTCCGCAAGACTGCTCCGGCCCAGGTTGCTGATCAATCTCTCTAGCGATCACCCCAAGTGAAGAGCCTCACAAGGTTCTTATGTGAATGTTCTCCACTTGGACCCATTTGTATCGAAGGTATTTTGTTTCAGGCATCATTCACTCTACTGCCACTCTGTTTATAAACTATTTGTCGCCATATATTTCTGTCCTGGCATACTACTCTGGCTTTATTCACGTCCATGGATTTTTTCATGCAAGGTCTCGTATTTCCATGTCTTCTTATGTCTCTTCGGATTAATCTCTCATTCACAGATTCTAAGCATTCTTTCGGCGGTCTAGCTCTGGCCATTCTGCCATTTACTTTACCTTTATACACCTGTTTGATCAATCGTTCATCTTTCATTCTTTCAACATGTCCGAACCATCTTAACTGACTTCATTCCCATATGTCAACTAGTGTCTCTCATGTACCACATTCTTTGAAGATTATCTCGTTTCGGACTTTGTCCATCAGTGTTTTCCCGCATTTTGTGCGCAGAGATTTCATGCCAATCGCGTTCATTTAACTCTTGTCCTTTTCTTGACCCTTTTTCCTGGCCATTTTAGCTTTTTTTGATATGTTTTTACTTATGTGAATGGGCCATGCTCTACCGATAACCTTCTCACCCTCATTTATGCGCCTATCTAATTCCCCATCTATCTTTCTATCGCTAGTGCATAGGCTACCCAGATATACGTACTTATCAACTTGTTCTAATCTCTCATCATTTAGGACAATGTTGCACATTGTTTCTCACTTTTTCCTTAAAACGCCATGATTTTTGTTTTATTTATGTTAAGTTTGAAGCCCATGTTCTTCATGCTTGTATTTAGTTTATTCAACATTCTTTGCAAGTCCTCCATTGATTCTGCCATAACAGTCTTGTCATCTGCGAAAGCTAATCCACGTACCCTCACTGTCTCGAGATCTACACCTTTTTTTTCGAAGAGGGCCATTCTTAGACACTTATCCATACATATGATAAATAGCCATGAGGACATAACGCAATCTTGTTTCACGCCTTGCATAATATCGAACCAGTCACTCAGTTTCCCATTTACCCTTACACTCGCTTTACTACCTGTATATATTGTTCTTATTGCTTGTAGGAGCCATCCATTGACTCCGTACTCTGTAAGGTCTTCCCAAAGTTTACTTCTATTTACCTTGTCAAATGCCTTTTCTAGGTCAATAAATGCACAGAAAACTTTCTTTCCTACTCTCAAACTTTTTTCTGTGATCTGTCTCAAGCTAAATATTTGATCTGTACATGATCTTCTTGGCATAAATTCACTCTGGCCTTCCCATATCGACGCCTCCATTCAATATGAGTCTATCTGCTGACAGTGCTCTGTATGAGACTATTCCCTATGCTTATACACAGCGCATAGTCTCATACACGGCACTGTCAGCAGATAGACTCATATTGAATGGAGGCGTCGATATCTTTTGTTCTGTTATTTTCATTACCCTACGTATAAGTATTTTTGAGTATATTTTACTCACTCACTAAGTAGAAAGTGGACAGAAAGTAAATTTTTTTTAGAAAAATACCTCAACTATCTAGCATTCATATGTATGGGGAAAATAGTAATAAACAATAATAATTTGTTGAAGCAATTATTTACGTTAAATCGCATTAATTATTACCTCACTTTAAGTGAAAAGTGAACAAAAAGTTGAAAATTTGAGGAAAAACCGCAACTTTCTAACATTATACAATGAAAATATTATTAAAAATAACAATAAATTGTTAGAACAATAATTTTGTTAACTTAAATTGATTATTACATCCTTCTAATTGAAATGTGGACAAAAAGTAGACAATTTTAGAAGAGAACTGCAAGTATCTAGCATTTTTCTAAGAGAATATGGTTATAAATGATAATAAATAGTTTAAACGAATATTACTGCTTGATTTAATAATTGTGAATTGCTTCGCTCTAACTGAAAAGTTGAAAATAAGTTGAAAAGTTCGGCCAAAACAGCCACTTTCTATTTCTATTTTAAAAGAAAATTGTTGAAAAGAATAATAAATTGTTTAAAAAGTTTATTCAAACATTTACCTACCAGTAGGAAGTATTATTTTATGTATTAGAAACTGTTTGTATTAAAAAACCGGAAAGAAATCATAATTAGCGCTATAAAATCGCAAAAACACATTTTTAACTTATGGCCTTTTATTGTGAAGAGAAATGTTCAGTGTCAACTCGAATGACCTAATATTGATTATTCTAAATAAAATCTACAGAAACGTCTTTTTTTGTTATGGGAAATACGTGCTGAACTTCATGGGGCTTGCGGAACCCCTAAATATCGACCAAAAAAACAGTTATTTTTTGTAGCTGCGAACGGATTTGAGGGCTATATGCATGAAAATTCGATGACAAAAATTTCCAATGCATTTTTAGACCACCTTGATGGAAATATATCATTATAATGTTCTGCTATTTTTAATTTTGCACCATAAAAAAATATAAAATTTTTTTAATGAAATGCAAATAAACGAAGGGAATTGCATAAAGTTATATATAAATTTACATATGAAATCGTTAGTGATAATTTACGAAATGATGGCATTTTACATGGAATAAATTATTGGACATTTTCTGATAGTTCGTGTCAATTCTGGTCCCGCTTGCTCTAATTCTCGTCCACGTGAAAGCCGATGGTCACGCCCATTCCTTTCAACACTTCGATGGACCAGTTCAGGGCGATGACCACGAGGTGACTTGGGTGGACAAGCAAGGCCACAATCATCACGACTATGAAGCCCGCCCCCATTACGAATTCGCTTACGGGGTTGAAGACCATCATACTGGGGACTATCACGGCCAAAAGGAACACAGAGACGGTAATCCTCCTTGAATCCTCGAGACCATTTTATTTTCTTCTCCGCAGAAAGTAAAGAGCCTTCAGTTTCTTTATATCGTATACGCTTCCAGGATAGCAATAATTTTTTACCATTTTCAAACCAAGATTCTGTGAAAGGAGTCACGATGTAAATATTTACACTTTTCTCACTTTTGAATATAAAACTTCAAGTATTCATTCTTCTCTTAAATGTTTCGAACAACATAAAGGTACAGAATTTTAAATTTAAATTTATGAAAAGCAAAAAAACTTTTTTCATTGGACCAGAAACTTTCAGAAAGAGAATGCAGTTTGAAGCGTTTAATAAGTTTTAATGAAGTGTAAGTCAAATATTTTGCATAGAATTTAAGTGTTACAGAGAAAAGATTAAGTTTCCTGAACTGTTAAGTTTTTGTGCTTTGAAGTAGATGTAACATTGTTGGGTAGGAATTAATCCTTGGATCTCTCGAAACTACAAGTCGGACCAACTGTTCGATTATAGTCCTGTCTTTGGCTTCCCACAGTCCAATCAGAAATCTAGCTTGTTCTTAAGCCATAGTTTGTAAATTCAGCAATCATTGTCGAACAATTCGCTACTCTGAAACAGAATGTTGATCTCTATTTTGAGATATGGAGAATATTTAATATTAAACCTTAGTTTGACAGGCAAACTTTTCACTTTAATCTTTTATCCAACAAAAATTAATCTGCCAATTTTGAATATATATGAAATCGTATTTTTAAAGTAAGCAAACAAATGTGATTTTTTCAAATTGCTATTCCTTCAGAATCTTAACTTTACTTAACAAATTTCAAAGATTTTATTATCATTCTAAATTGAACAGTTTAATAATTCACTCTTCAAAAATTAGCTATTTAAAATAGCACAATGAAAAACAAAAAATGAAATATAAAGAATAAGCACCCGTTCAAAAACTGCGTCACACTGCCAGGGTGGGGGGTTGTAACAGGTTTTGTGACGATTAAGGAAAGGTAGAAGAAAAGGTAAAGAATCTAAATACAAACTTCATATTCTTTTCCCAATTTCCCTTGATGATTAATTTTTTCAATTGAAAATTGAACTAAACCAATATTATTTAAAAATTGATTACTTTTGGTTGAAAATTCAATAATTTGGTCCACGATGTATGTATTTTGTTATGAATTCGACTTTTTTAGTAGAAAATTAGTTATTTTAATTGAAAATTCAACTACTTGGTTGAAAATTAAACCACTTTCTTAAAAATTCACTTTCTTATTTGGAAATCGATCTCTTTGGTTGGAATTTTAACAATTTTTTTTTTAAATTCGTGTTTTTTTCTGGCTGAAAATCAATTTTTTTAACTGCAAATTGAACTATTCAGTTTTAGATTAGAAACTGATAGTTTTTGGTTTAAAATGCAAATATTTGACCTAAAAATGCAACTGTTTTGTTAAAAAATCGTCTTGTTGGCTGAAAAATCTTCCCTGGTTGATAATTCAACTCTTTTGGTAAAAATTTGATCTCTTTTGGCTAAAAGTGCAACTGTTTGGTTAAAAATTAATCTGTTTTGACTGAGAATTCAAATATTTTCTTAAAGGTTTGTCTTTTTTGTTTCAGATAAATTGTTTTTAACTTAAAACAAAAATATTTTTTGAAAGACAAGTTCTTGGTTGAAAATTCAACTTTCTTCGTTGAAAATTCAGCCTTCTTCTGAGAAATTCAATTTCTTGATTTAAAAGTTCAATTGGATGAATTTATTTTCCTATTTCTCTTCTATTTTCGTAAAAAATCACCCTATTTTCCCTATTTCGAGAGAATTTTGGACTGTGAAGTTTGTTTAAATATTAAATTTGTTTGTTTTGTGTTTTATTGTAGGCGTTTATCAAATGAAATCTAAGAAAAAAATTCCCTGGGAGGGGTGGGGCTATTCGCATTTGTTACGTCACCCTAGAGGAGTTTGGGATTCATGTGATGATATGTGGCGAAGAAGGGGAAGGGTGGAAGAAGTTTTTAAAATTGCATGAAGTAGTTTTTGTACGCCTCCTAAGGAGTAGATATTGCAGAATGAAGAATGAGTAATAATTAATGCAGAATGAGAAATTAGGAATAAAGTTTGAAAAACATTTTGAAAATGTGAATAATTTAAATTCAAAATGTTAAACTTCATTTCAATTGAATAATTCAATATTATAAGTTTCAAACATTGAATTGGAAACAATGATATTCTAGAATTATTTTAGAGAAAAAGTGAACAATATCAATCTTATAATCGATTTTAAACTTCTCTTTTTATTTCAGGTAAAAAAGTAACTGGAGAGTACACTCTGAAAGAACCAAATGGAAATATCAGGACTGTAAAATACGTCGCTGATAAGGATGGATTTCACGCTGAAGTATTCAACAGTCATGATGAACATGATCATTGATTAAGCTCTCAACAAATATCACCTCTTCTCATTACCAAAGACTCACTCGACATTAGAGGAAATAATTTTCTTATTTAAAGAGGATATATTCAGGAATTATATTGTATAATATGTATTGAAAATATAGGGTCTTATCCAGATTCTATTATAGATATAACTTGCGTGTGTGAATGTATGTTTAATGACCTTCTTATATATCCGACGCGGCTGCAATAAGAAGGAACCTCTCCAGCTGAAGAGGAACCCTAAATGATAAATTGTTCTAGAATCTAGAGAAACCCATAGAATAAATTCCTATAGATACTTCTTGCATAAAACTCACTTCTGTCTTTACTAACTTTGATGATTTTACAAGTTAATGATGCACCTTTTACGTTATAATACCGATTTAATGACATTGCTCTGGGAAAAATTTAATAAAGAAACTCATACGATAGAAATTAGTCATTCTTGAAAGGAAGATAATGTACATGAGATGTGACAGTTTTTAAGGTTTTTATGAAGATTTTACCGGCGGCAGTTCTTTTTTTATGTCGTTATCTATCGGATATCAACGAACTAAAAAGGAACTATTAAAAAGAGTTCTATTGAAGTCTTAATTCGAAAGGATGCCAACTTTTATTTGAACCGGAACATTATTAAACACCCATTTTTTCTGTGTTACTATGTTTGATATATATATATTTATATATATATATATATATATATATATATATATATATATATATATATATATATATATATATATATATAATGCATATAATTATACTAGCCAATTAGTTAAAAATGTATATACTTATTGAGGCAAATAAATTCAAATGTGAAATATGCATTGATTTTTCATTTTCACCCATCCACCTGCATCCAGCATGCCCCAGAAAGCATCGTTTAAATGATGATAAAGCATTTTGCGGTATATTAATCGTGGATATTACGTTTGTGCTATTTTTTATAAATAATTTTCAATGGGAAAATCGAAAAATTTCATGTATTTGTTTATTAATTACTTATGTATAGTTTCAACCAGTTTTATTTGTTTAGACTCTACTTTTTTTACATTTTATCGCAAATTATCGGTACCCTTACAGCAAGGTAAAGTAATTGGGCGTACCAAAAATCCGCACGCCGATTTAATTTGTTTTTAATTAATAAAACAACTTTTTATTGTTCACATGTCACTTTGAACTGAAATAAGGCAGAAAATTTAGTTTTTTCCAATTTGTCGACAAACTCGACCGAATTCTGGTATGTCTGGTACTTTTACTACTTATCCATAATTATTGAAACTTTTTTTTTGATAAAATATGAAAAGTTACACCTGCTCTGAGTAACATGCACTAATTGGTTTAAATAAAAGAGCAACACGATCGCCTCACTTCATTTTTAATTGTTTAACTAATTTTTGTTGTTGAAATGTAACTTATTTACATAAAAGTGTCGACATAAAAAGACCCAATGAAATTTATTAAAAAATTTGTAAAAAACTAAACTTTTCTTTATTATTTCGTGTTAATCTTAGATTTTAACCAATTATGGCCAACAGCCATAACACGCTGTAAAAACCAGTTCTCGTCCGATCACTGAAGTTAAGCAGCGTTGTGCGCGGTTAGTACTTGGATGGGTGACCATTCGAGGATACTGCGTGCTGTTGGCCCGTCGTGGGTGTGGTGAGCCCACACTTGTAGTTATTTACTACAAGAAACTATCCACCTAAAAACACTACCCGAATCGGGTAGTGTCACGCCTACCCTAAAAGGGAAATGGCTTAATGGTATACTATGCTATTCATATTACTCAAAGTGTACATTTTTCATATTTTCTTCGAACAAAATGCTTATATAAATAGAAATTATTAATTGCATTATGAATAAGTGGTAACAATATCAGACAATATAAAGTTGTTTAAGCAATTAAAAACAAATTGAATCGACCATTCTGATTCTTTATAGTCACTTATTATTTTATCTCGTTGTAAAGATACTGATAATTTGCGATAAAATGGTAAAGAATTTTACGATTAAAAATTATTTGCGCAAAACAGCGATACAAAAGTCATATTTACGACCAATATACCGCAAAATACTTGATCCTCATTTAGAGAGTGGTTTTTAGGGCATGTTAAAAGGGGCTCGTGGGGGTTAGAATAAAGAAGCAATGCATAATATGTGCGCATATTTAAAATTGCGCATTCTAGTCTCCAATCTTTGTAGATGCGAGGTCTTTCCGGAAATTATCCGACCTTGTAGTGTACCAGCACTAAGTGTTAATTCTAGTCAATAGCAATAATATCCTCTTTAAAGTACTTCCCCTTGGAAAGCACAATCTTCTTCCAGCGATCCTTCCACTTTCGGACGCAATCCCTCAAATGACCTTCCGGAGCAGCTAATAACTACTCCACCGCATTCTGTTTTTTCTTCTTCTACGTCTTAAACTCGTTTATCTTTTAGAATATACAATTTGTGAAATCGTCAGAACTCACAGGGAGCCAGGTCAGGACTATACGGGGGCTGCCGAAGTTGTATAAGGCCATGTTTCACCAGAAATTGCTGAATAGCCTGCAGGATTCAATTGTCTGATGTTGCTTAGATATTTTGAGCCAACAAGAATAAAATCAATCAAGTTCCTTTTTTGAAAATTCAAATTTTGATTATTTGTTTTAATTGAAAATTTGAGTCATAGTTACGTTATGATATGTAAAATATATAGAAAAAACCTGCCCGCTGCTGCTGCTGTTGGATCTCGCGCTTCGCGCTCTATAATGTATACCTCGCGCTGCGCGCTCGGTCTTTGTATTTCCTCCAAATTTGTGCGCAGACCTTTTAAAATCAGAGGTCAAGATTTGGTGATTGTGAATTCTCTTTTGTTAAAGCTTCTTCGGCTTTAACAAACACATTCTCATCACGTATCTCGTGCTTCGCACTCGAATTTGTCCGCAGTGCGAACTTTTTATATTAGTGTTCAACTCTATTATATCAAATATATATTATATTTATATCTGTACCTCGGTCTGGAACTGCTTATTCAGATATTGCAAAATAAAGTATAAATTTCATTTTATATAATTACTCTAATAGTTGTACATTATTTTGTATTAATTTTTATTTTTAGCTACCCTAAAAAACCTGGTACCTTGTGTCGTTCTTCTACAATTTTTCAAAATATTTATTGTTATTTTTTACGATTAAAATAAAAGCAACGCGTCCTACGAAAAAATAATTATTAAC
This sequence comes from Andricus curvator, assembly GCA_932195095.1. Classification (NCBI taxonomy): domain Eukaryota; kingdom Metazoa; phylum Arthropoda; class Insecta; order Hymenoptera; family Cynipidae; genus Andricus; species Andricus curvator. The sequence continues at coordinate 40,651 of CAKNYM010044994.1, read as the reverse complement.
AAAGTTTGTATATCCTTTTTAGGTGCACAACTTTTGTCTATCGATTTTTTGCGTACCTTGTGTCACTTTTTCACATATATTTTGAAAAATTGTAATGTTATTTTTTATGGTTAAAACGAAAAATACGCATTCGATCAAAAAGTGAATAATAAAAAACTTGTAGATCTTTTTTGGGCGCACCAATTTCGTCAATTCGTCTTTTTTCGTAGCTTGTGTCGTTTGTACAAAAAATTTTATTTTTTTTATTGTTTTTTTAAATAATAAAACAAAAACTACGCATCCCATTAAAAATTGATTAATAACAAATTTTTATATCTTTTTTGGGTGAACAACTTTGGTCTTTTAATTTTTTTCGTACCCTGTGTCGGTTTTTCACAATGTAAAAAAAATTTTATTGTTATTTTTTACGATTAAAACAAAAACTACGTGTCCTATGAAAAACTGATTAATAAAAAAATTGTAGATCTATTTTGGGTGCACAATTTTTGTTCATTCATCTTTTGTCTTTTTCGAGTTGAGAAGGTTCCAAAACGTGGACATTTGACAAAAACTGGGGGGGGGGCGTCAAATTTTACACAAATCTATTACCTTTTCTGATGAGAATGTAAAAAGTTGCTATAAACGAAAACTGGGTCTTCTATAGATATTTTTGTATCTCTATCTGTGGTACAAGAACCTCTATAAAAGACCCAGTTTAAGTTCGATAAAAAAGTTTATAGGAACTTTTTCACTACATATTTGATGTATAACAACGCACACATAATTACAATTTTTATTAGACAAAAAAGAATCTCTAAAATTCCAATTCTGAATTTAAAAAAGGGCTTTATTGGTTTCTTTCTTTTTGGCTTAAAATATTTCAGCAACATCAGATAACTGTATTCTGCAAAAAGTTTTTGTTGAGTAAGAATCTTTAATAAAATTAGGGACAAAAAAACCTATTTGCGCTACAAAAGCCTCTATAGAAGATCCAGTTTTTGTTCGACACAAAAGTTTATATGAACTTTTTTACTACATATTTTATGTATTACAGTGTACACATAATAAGAATTTTTTATGAGAAAAAAAAATCTCAAAGAAACAAAATTTGAATTTTCAAAAAAGGGCTTAATCAATTTTTTTATTTCTCATTTGAAATATTCGGGCAACATGCGAGAATCAAACCCTGCAAATAACTTTTTTTCAAATGGACAAATAATTTAAAATAGCGTGTCTACGACATTCTGTTAAACATACAGACATACAAACAGACCCCGACAAAATTTTATGATTTTTGGACTCTGTGAGTGCCAAAACATGAATGTCCGTTAAAAACTAGAGATCGAAAATTTGGACGATTACATTAGACTCTCTTGAATGAGAATGTAAAAATTCAAAAGACTAATTATTTTTTAGTGTCATTATTATGAAATATATACCATTAAAGGGCCTATTTATTACAAATACTTGATTTAGACATAAAATGATCGACATGTACACCTGGCGTAAAGGAAATAGCCACAGTATAATTGACTTAGTTATTGCGGATGAAAGACTAAGAGAACTAGTTAAAGATACAAGAGTCATGAGGGGTTCCGAATGCAATACTGATCATTACCTCTTAGTATCCAAAATAAATTTAGGGCGGGGATGGAGAAAAAAGAGAAAAAAAAAAAAAAAAACGCGAATAAAGATTGAAAATTTACAGAAACCGGAAGCGCGAATAGCCTTTCAAAATAGTTTAAACGAACGTAAAGATGAGACGGTTTGCAAGGGGCTATCAAACAATAAAGATATAGAGGGCATGTGGACTTTACTACGGGATATCATCGTTGAAACTGCGACCGAAGTATGTGGCACGGCGGTTGTAGGAAGAAAATCTGGTGATGCATGGTGGAATGATGAAATTGAGGCAGCCCAAAAAGAAAAGAAAGAAGCGCACGAAAGAAAGTTGCACATTACAGTTCTTAGCGATGAGGAGAGAAATAGACTTGAAAATGATTACAGACACAAAAAGAGGAAAATTAAACGACTAGTCAAAGAGAGTAAAGAGAAAATCAGAACAGAAGAAGAGAGGAAAATACAAAACAGCTTTGAAGGAATCATGAAACTATTATATAAACAGTTGAAGGAAAGTAAAAGTACAGAGTTTGCCAGCATGAGAAACAACAAAGGTGAAATGCTATATGATATCGACGGGATAGTAGACGCTTTAAAAGACTCTTTTAAAGGACTATTAGGAGGTGAAGATATAGGAGCACAAAACTGCGACATAGAACATAATACATTAGAAACGCCAATTGAGAAGGTATGTGTCACTGAGGTCAAAGACATAATAAAGAACTTGAAAAACGGTAAGGCTGCTGGTGTAGACAGTATAAGCACTGAAATGCTTAAATACGGTGGCGAATACATACCTCACAGGTTGTGCGAATTGATAAATTTATGTATCGAGACGGGAGAAGTCCCAGACGATTGGAGAAAAGCGATTATCGTACCAATATACAAAAGAAAGGGAGACAAAAGCAACTGCAGCAATGACAGAGGTATCAGTCTACTAAGTACCGTAAGTAAAATATACTCAAAAATACTTATTCGTAGGGTAATGGAAATCACAGAAGAAAAGATATGGGAAGTCCAAAGTGGTTTTATGCCAGGAAGATCATGCACAGATCAGATATTTAGCCTAAGACAGATCACAGAAAAAAACTTGAGAGTAGGAAAGAAAGTTTTCTGTGCATTTATTGACCTAGAAAAAGCATTTGACAAGGTAAATAGAAGTAAACTTTGGGAAGACCTTAAAGAGTACGGAGTAAATGGAGGGCTCCTGCAAGCAATAAAAACAATATATAAAGGTAGTAAAGCGAGCGTAAGGGTAAATGGGAAACTGAGTGACTGGTTCCATATTATGCAAGGCGTGAAACAAGGATGCGTTATGTCCTCGTGGCTATTTATCATATTATCAAAATTAACGTAGATAAAACAAAAATCATGGTGTTTGAGGGAAAAAGCGAGAAAACAATGTGCAACATTGTCCTAAATGATGGGAGATTAGAACAAGTTGACAAGTACGTATATCTAGGTAGTCTATTCATTAGCGACGGAAAAATAGATGGGGAGTTAGATAGGCGTATAAATAAAGGTAAACATGTTATCGGTAGAGCAGGGTCCATTCTCACAAATAAAAACATATCAAAAAAAGCTAAAATGGCCATACATAATTCTATATTCGTACCGACTGTACTATACGGTAGCGAGACATGGACCTGTCAAGAAAAGGACAGGAGTAAAATTAACGCGATCGGCATGAAATCTCTGCGCATAATATGCGGGAAAACACTGATGGACAAAGTCCGAAACGAGGCAATCCTCAAAGAATGTGGTGCAAAAGAGACAATAGTTGACACATGGGAAAGAAATCAGTTAAGATGGTTCGGACATCTTGAAAGAATGAAAGATGAACGACTGACCAAACAAGTGTATAAAGGCAAAGTAAATGGTAGAATGCCCAGAGGTAGACCGCCGAAAGAATGGTTAGAATCTGTAAATGAGACATTGATCCGTAGAGACATAAGAAGCCATAGAAACACAAGAGCCTGCATGAAAAAATGCATGGATGTGAAGGAAGCTAGAGTAGCATGCCAGGACAGAAAAGTGTGGCGACAAATAGTTTATAAACAGAGTGACAATAGAATGAATGACGCCTGAAACAAAGACCTTGGAAACTAATGGGCCCAAGTGGGGAACCATACATAACAATTTTGTGAGGCTCTTCACTTGGGGTGATCGCTAGAGAGATTGATCAGCAACCTGGGTCGGAGCAGTGTTGCGGAATAAACGTGTCATTTAAATAAATAACACGAGGATTCCAGATCAATCTAAAATATCTATACCTAACACCTATATATATTATACCTATATACCTAACTATACACCTATATACCTATTTAGCCCCTACCTATCTACTCTATACCTATATACCCATATACAAACCACTACTTTCCAACCGA
>CAKNYM010044994.1:0-36652 GCA_932195095.1 Andricus curvator | reverse complement strand
CCGAAAGGGAAACGGCTTAATGGTATAATAATAATAATAATATACCATTAAGCCATTTACCTTTCAGGGTAGGCGTGACACTACCCGATTCGGGTAGTGTTTCTAGGTGGATAGTTTCTTGTGGTAAATAACTACAAGTGTGGGCTCACCACACCCACGATGTGCCAGCAGCAGCACTCAGTTTTCTCGAATGGTCACCCATCCAAGTACTAACCGCGCCCAACGCTGCTTAACTTCAGTGATCTGACGAGTACTGGTTTTTTCAGCGTGGTATGGCTGTAAATTGAAATTAATGGAATTAATGAAAATAACTGATAATTATTCAATTATTTTTTTTAATGTAAACTTACATGCTAAACCAAGGAACAATATTAAAGTAAGTAAAAGAAAAAATCTATATTAATGCGAATATTTTTAATTTTCAATGTTTCATATAAATATAATTAAATTTATATTGAAATCATATTACAAATGACTTCTTCATTTTCTTTTAGATATAAGGAAATTAATATTAAAATAATATTTTCAATTATACAAATTGTAAGTAATGTAAATAATAATATAATACAGTAAACTTCCTTCTATTTGAAGGTCCTTGAAACGCACCCGACCAAGTATTTTAAGGCTGGAGGGGCCCCCACCTCTACCGCGATTCGGTAATTTATTTTTATCAACGACGTTCATTGGCTGACCGGCCTTGTATCGCTTCGCATGCGCAAAGCAACATTTTCAAATGCGCATGTGCCGTAAAACGCGGTTTATTTGAAATCAATAAATACTATCAATATTAATACAGACAAATACACCCAAAAATGCCTAGAACCTCTGGCCCACGCAGTTTCTCACCACAAGGGGCGAGAGACGGTTGCGACTCTCGCGTCGGAAGGGCCGAGTGCGCGAATACCCACTCCAGTATATTGCGCAATATTATGTATTCTAATTGGAAACGGTTTAGACGGTCCCGATTTTCGCAGTTGAAAAAGTCGTGGTCGGTTAGCATGTTAGTGTTTTTCAAGTGCCTTTCAAGTGTTTGATTTGAAACACTAGCTATGGATCTTATGGGGCCCTTGTCAGTGACGGACGATGGATATCAATAGATCTACATCGTAGAGGACATTGAGTCCAAGTGGAATGAGATTTTCGCACTCGTAAGCGACACTGCAGATGCCTGTGCACAGATTCTCATCGACGAAGTGATCTTGCGTTATGGAACACCGAGACGTGCAATCTCTGATAATGGAACACAGTTCGTTGAAGCTGTTATGCAGCAGGTATCTTTATGCTTGGGGTTCGATCAGAAATAAATACCCGTGTACCATTCAGAGGCAAACCCGGTAGAACGCAAAACCGAGATTGGAGGACCCAATTGGCCATATTGGCTCACCGCGATCATACAAATTGTGCTAAGAACTTTTCAGCAATCAGGTACGAGATGAACACAAGCTACATTAGAACAACTAGACATACACCTGCCTATCTAACCTTTGGCCGCGAAATGCGATCTGCAGACGATGTTCAGATGAATCTCCGAGCAAACATCCTAGAAGAGAATTTTGTCTCTGAAGTCACACGTTATCTGTCAAGGATTGCAGAGGTGATGAAGGATTTTCGTGAGGTGCATGAAGCAGAGCAAGACCGAATGAAGAAGTACGCAGACGAGCAGAGAAGACCAGCTCCCGCCTATCAAGAAAGCGATCTTGTTTCAGTAGTCAGCCACGTGATCAGCAAAGCAGCCGATGGAGTCTCTAAGGAACTAGCATCGAAAAGGTACGGTCCATACCAGATACTAAGCAAAGTATCCAAGACATCTTACCGAGTTGCAGAAGTGAACTCTAAAACACCTTTGGCAACTTATCACGTCAAAGATTTAATTCCTCGTCAAACATCTGAGAAACAGGACTTGCTCGAGCCTGTACGACCAATTCGACGCCGGGGACGACCAATGAAAAACCCCGTAGTCGCCAAAATTTAGTTCACTGGATCTTAAACAAGGACGATTTTTCGATCCAGGGGGGGGGGGAGACTGTAACGCGGAAACCCTAAAGCTCCCTTATCAAGGGAAGCCCCTGTACGATCCTAGGTCTACCTTCACCACCAACGCACAACCATTGACGGGTGTGATTTTGTCCTATTCAAATTCTGTATCTGACCCAATTTGATTTTATTTAATTCTTTTGACTTTATACCTTGACTTTGCACTGTAAAAATTTTGTCCTTAAATAAAAACCCAATTTGTATAAATAAACTCTGGTGTTATAGTAGGAATTTAATTGGTACTTTGTTGCTGAAAAAAGTGGCAAATAGTCTTGTTCAAGGTTCTTTTCTCAAATCCTTCAGTTTTGAAAATTTATTCATCGCGATTGCCAGAATTTTTGAACCAATAGTTTCTCAATTTGTTGAAACAAAATATTTATAAATTTAGGAAAACAAAATATCAATGTTATAAGGTGTGAAGCTTTTTCAAACAAAAGTACAATTGTTTATTTTAGTTATGTTTTGGCAATAAGTGAAGTATTCGGCTGGTGTTAATAGACAGGCAATATTCTCTTTTTCCGGGTTCACCCGAGTAAAACTTCTTCGAATTGGCTTTTACTATAATTGCTCTGAATCAAGACATGCTGAACTCGAAAAGTTCGACTGCAGCACGTCGCATTTTTGAGACGTAGCAAGAATTCAAATTATGTCTTGGAGAAAAGTTTCTATGCCTTGAAGACATGAATTGTATTGATATCAACTTTACTTTCTTTCAACGTTAATTTTATCCAGCGACTGATGGTTTGTGAACTTGCTGGGCGATGCGTCGATTTATATGTTGAGAGTAGGGTGGCTTCACTCTTTTTTCTGAAAAGTTCAATTTTGTTTATATACGCCTGTATCAGGCTTGCAACATATAGTTTGGGTTGCTCTCGGGAAAAGATCAGATGCAACATGGGCAGTTCTTTTCCGAACTTGGAGGTTTTCAGTATCGCAGAGATGTATATCTTAACTGATTCGCCTAGAAACTCAATATTAGGTTATCTGATTCTTGCTAAGGTTTGCGGGCGCTAAAAAGTTGCTAGAGCTAGGAGGGTGGCAAGCTTTTTCGTCATTGTCTCTAAGTTCATGTCTGAGTTCGACTATTGATTAAAAAAAGTGATGCAGAACGGGATCGGGGTCGCAGATGTCGTTATATCTGGCTTTAGGAGGTTTGAGAACAGAGTGTCCTTTACAAAATCGTTTGACGATCGGATTGCTCCCTAGATCGCAAGCTAATGTCAGCAATAAAGCTAAATGGTATGTGTAAAATGCCGTATGATTTAGCATTTTCCGAGATAGATGTTAAGAATTTTAGTGCATCAGCGACCGGAGCGTCGAAGGCTGATATCTTATTATCGTGGCAGTATTTCCACTAAAGACGGAGTGGTTTCTCGTACTTCTGGTATGTGGTGTTGGCTAGTGAGACCAGGATCGTTGTTAAAGATGACTCTATTACTCCTTGCCTGATAAATGCTTGCTGGACAACATCCCAGCCAGGACAAGCTTCTTCGCTAGCTGGTGTTTTTTCCTGGGAAACAAGAAAGTAGATTAGAGTTTGCTCCAAAATACAAGATTTTGCTAATTTATAAAGCTTTGAATATGGGATACCAAGGCTGGGTAGGCCCAAAGGATATCACGACTACTCCTTCCGCATTATGGGCAATAATTTTCTGTAATGTTTTCTGAATAATAGAGAATGTTCGAAAACCTTGACATTTCTAACAAGCCCAGAAGATAGTAGACGCATCCACGGCATACGAGTTTGAATCCTGCTTCCACGAAACGAATTTTTTGCATTTGGTGTTCCGACTGGAGGCAAACAGGCCTATATGGAAGTCACGATGAAATGTATGATGCAAAAATCCACAGGTCGCGGTCCTGCCACCATGACCATATTTCCCTACATAGTCCACTTATTTTTGGGAACTGGATGCCACCCATCTTGTTTGTATAGGAAATCGTGATTGTGTTACCTATTCTTAGTATCATGTCACATGATCGCAGATCCTTAGCGAAGCATTTCAACTCGTCGAATGCGGCCAGAAGCTCCAAATAATTGATGTTGTGTCAACTATTTCCGACTCCACCAGCTATGAAGACTGTTGCCACTTCAAGCCGCGCCCCAACCTGACAAGGAATCATCTGTAAAAATCGAAATTTCAAATTTTGGGGGCTGATAGGATTATTTGTAATGAGGCTGTTTCTGATCCACTAGTGGATGTTAAGTAATATAGATGATGACATGCACATATGCTGATCACAGGAAAATTCGTAAGTTTCTCCTTTAAATATCAATCTTTAAATATCTATCAAGCTTTGCCCTCCCGATTGGTATGTCCTCGGGTTTCTCCAGGGCGGGCTCTTGAAGTTTAAATTACGATAGTGAGATTGTTCTCCGTGAGGTGTTCCTTTCTGGTAAAATTTGGCTGCTTGATTGGATGAAGATTGAGCTGGTTTCGTGATATCCTTGCCGAGTTTTTCCGCAGCTCTTGTCGACTTCAGGCCCTTTGAGAAGTCTTCTCCAAGAAGCAGTGTGCCGACTTCGCTGTCATCTGCAACATTTTTGACCACTTGGTCCAATTCTGGGAGGATAAAATATCTTCGTAAAATGGATAGCTTATAGCGGAGATCAATCAAGATTCTTCCAGATTCCGCGAAACAACCTATCAATCGAGAGAAGTTCAATTAATCCCTCTCAGTATTATTTAATAGTTCCATCAGAATGTGACTCAGAGCTCGATTTTTGCGGTGTACGGGATCTTCGAGACGAGAGGGAGCAGGTTCTCCTCAATCTGTGCGGATCTGAACGTCACGAATTTCTCGAATTTCGCTCACCTTCGCCTTGATCATGGCGTGACGCACCTGGCAGGTTACCTTTATCGCCTTCTTTAATTTCCCCGGAATTTTTAGGGGTAGGTGTTCTATCATGTGATAAAGATCGTGAAAGTTACCGTGAGGAGCGACGATTAGGACGCGACGAGCCTCCAGGGCCTTGCTTGTCGTCATATTTTCTCTTTTTTGATCTGTTTTTCGAACGCATTGCTTTCCAAACCTTTTTCCGCAGGTGCGTTATTTCGATCAATAGAACGTCGAGGTCTGCATCGGCTGGTCTTTTTCAATGTCCTTTGTCGCCCCTATTTTTTTCACGGCCCAGTTTTGAAAAGAAATTCCTCAGAAAAATTAGTTATTTCATTTTATTTGATGAAACTATTTTCCACATGTAAACGGAATCGCCCAGAAAAACGTAAGGGCGATATGACCGCCACGACGCCCCCGAGTGGTGGAGTCCTCGGGACTTGCGTGGACTTTAAAACTGTGGTTTGGAATCGTGCAAGAAGCGTTACTACATTTGATCTATTCCGACAAGACAAGGTAGCATAATTCATATCTTGAGTCAAATTTTTATGACTCCAAGACAAGCGGTTTATAACTTCCAGTATATACCTGCTCTGACAAAAAGTATTATTCTGACTAACATAAAAGCTCATCTTTGTTATTGATTGAGCAATTTTGTGTATATATATATATATATATATATATATATATATATATATAACTAATTTATGAATTACAAATTTTTCATTCATCATGACGTCTCGTCTTTGTTTTAAGACGCAGCCAGAAATCGACGACTTAGAAACGAACTCAAGAAATTACCAAGTCGAATTCAAGTCGAAGCATTTTTTCTCAGGCAGATAAGAATAATTCTAGTGTTACGAACCGTCCTGGTACGTAATTAAATTTTGTATTCAACCTATTCAGAATTAAAATCAACTCTCCAGGAGAATATACACAACTTAAGCATTATTAAAACATATGCTAGCATGAACATTCCTTCACCCATGCCAATAAGTTAGAGTAAAATAGAAAGACGTGAGAACCAGAGAGAAGAAAAGAGAGAAGATGACAATGCGAATCATTGCAAGGAGAGTGCTTATACAGACACCATTTGATGCTTGTACCTATACACTACTACACCTAACAATTCGCTCGCGGTGCCAGTGCATTTCATTATCTCCCAACATCCTTCCTGATGTCAATTTCTTACAATTACGAAATATTTTAAAAATTATTAACTGAGGATAATGGACAGTTATAAACAACTGAAATAAATAAACTAAACTGGAAAAAAATAATAACCAGTAGTCTGTCAAATTATAATTATAATTTAAAAATATTAAATTAAAGGAATCAAACGTGTCTCTAAGTCACGTTATGACAGTGATCATTTTTTCAGCGATTCACAATATAGCTTGCTTCCACGGTTCCGTTCCAAATTGTCGCTTGATAACGACCATCCAATCAAAATTATCAGTGCTGGCAAAAATTCCCTACCTCACCTATGCATTCGTACCTTCGAGTCGGTCACACTCAAAATTCTCATGGCAGTTCTTTACTACTTCTTGTAGCGACTAGAAGTACCAAGGAATCCGGAAAAAAAAACGGTTTCTCTTGCCCGTCTGCACTCGACAGGTAACTGAGCTGGGCCGCGACGTAATTGATAATTAAAGTTATTCATAGGTCAGTAACGACGTTTTCAAATGGTACCATACCCGACCCCTAATTTTTTATTAGATATCGACGGACGTCGCCCTTCAAACGGCACCAACGGACCCGCGCGGGGGTCCGTTGGTGCTGAACTGTGGCCATGTTTCTAACAAATTCGGATGAACCAGGGCGGCATCGAATGACGGCATCATAGGACCTAATTTTACAAATTTAATTGGCTAACCTAGACAGATCTACGAATGGACGTAAAACACTCTCAGTTATTTAGTCGACGGAAGACAGAACGCGAATTCAAGTGATATAACGATGTACAGATGTGTAGACATTTAAATTCAAAACCCGCAGATATCGTTTCCTACCATGAAGGATGTGCCGATTCTGCAAATCAGCTTAGTGCACTGAGAATAGAAACGGCGTATTGGGCCCAGTCCAGTTCTCTACATAGTGCAACGGTCCAGGGAAAGGTGTGAACCTGACAAGTTACATCCTATCCCAGAAACGAGAAATCTAAACCTTGACGGCTCCTTCCTTCTCTCTGGCGAATGAAGTGTGGCCGTAGCTATAAGTAAGGGTATGTCCAGTATGAAATCACTTTTGTTTTCTTGATACCTTTGGAATTTTATCATCTGTTTTTTATTTCATTTTCGTTAAATTTGAATAAATTAGAATTACATAAATCTAGAGTCAGTGCGTCAGTTATTCAAAAGAACACCCTTTTCATCGTTGAGATTCAACGGTGACAGGGCACTCGTAAAAAGAAACATCTTGAATTAATGAGATGGTAATCACGATCCCACAAAATTGAACAAATTAATAAAATTTATTTGGCAACTTGAACCTCCCGTACATTATAGTCGTTAGAGCTCTTTCACAGGATATTCATATTAAAAATTATTAGCTCGTACATAACACTCACAACTAAAATAAACAGACTTCGTCATTTGTGGCTGTAAAGTATTGTTTGAACAGTCTTTTTCTACTCTGTTCAAAAAAGTAGATCAATCTATGTAATTAGCTAATGGTTAGTATATAAGTAAGTATATTTTGAAAATTTGCCAGTTACCGTTCAAGAAGTTCTTCAAAAATTAGTTTTTACTTTTCTATCATCTCTATCTAGCAGAAATGAAGATTGCCATTTAAATCTTTATCTGGCCGGTTTACCTAGGGGTAACAAGTAAGTGTAATGAAATATAATATTATTATTGATAAGAAACATTCCATATGTTCTGAAAATTGAATCAATATACAATAACTATGTACAGTAACAGTTCTGTATTACTAAAAGGTCCCCGAGATACCTTTTTTTAAAAAGGTCAAAAGAGTCCCCTGATTACGAATATCTTGGTTATTTTTTCAAACTCCTGGTCAGCTTTAGTTTAAACAATTTTTTTAACAGCTTTATTATTTATTAACAAAGAAAATTTATAAAATAATTTTTATCATCTACAAGCAGAAATAAATTCATTTACCCTTCGCCTTTTTTCGTAGGATAAACCGTTTGAAATTAACTGCCTTACAAACAAATGATTTTTTCATGAAATTGTCATATTTTCACAGTTCTACTTCAGAATCAATTGCTCAAAAAAATCTTAAACTTGTACATTGACTATATCGAGGTTAGATCTCTAGAAATCAAAAAAAATCTTTTCGTCGAATAAAAACTTATCTCTGGATATTGTGGTTAAAAGATTACTATTTTTAAGAGGAAATCGTCTAGACTTTTCATTTGTTAATTAAAAATCATCCAGGCCAACAAGTGTCATAATTTTTCCTAAAACTGTCGCAAAACTTATACCTACTATCAATAAAATTATTTATTATTCACAAACTATTTTGGTCATTGTTTATAATAATTGTTATAAATAAAACTATTCAGGACATTTTGTCGTACTACAAGCCGTTATTTATTGAAAGCCTTCCAAACAATACATTTTTTGATAAATTTACGTTTATTTGAAAAATTGCAATTTTCCATGGAAACTAGAAAAATGTACAACCAAACAAATTTTCAAAATCGAGAAAAGAACTCAGTTGAAAAGTAGCGCATGACGACCCTGATTGTGTAGAATGCATCCGGAGCCTATTCATACATTGTAATTTTTAGATTGTGAAACATTCTTATTTTTCTCAACTTTGTTCAAACAATCAGAAGACAATGTTTTTAAATTTGAGACAGGCTACGTTACGTTTCCAATTTCACAATATTACTTTTTTCATTATTAAATACAAGCCTAAGTAAGTTTATTTATTTATATCAAGCAATAAGTTGCTACCTACTATTGAATTAGTTCACAAAAAAATACATCAATTTTTTTGTATTTTGAAAAAAAAAATATATTTATAGGTCGCTTAATCCCCATGTAGTTTAACACGTATTTCTCATAAGAAAGAAGACGTTTTGTAAGTTTTATTCAGAATCTTCAATAATAGCTGAATCGAGTTGAAACTTCATATTTCTCTTCACAATTAGCTGCAGCTAGCGAATTAAATATTACTTTTTAAATATCATCCCCATAAGTCTATTATATAGGGTCCAAAAAAACCCCATAAGTTTGCGAGTTTTTGGCGCTAATTATTATTTTTTGCGGTTTTTTAGAAAGTCGCAGTTTTTTCCATACATTAATTTTTTCAATTTATTTTTTATATTTATTATTATTTTTAATAATATTCTCTTAGAATCACACTAGAAAATCGCAGTTTTTTCAAAAAATTTCCACTTCTTGTCCAAATGTCAATTAAAGTGAGGTAAATAATTCATTGAAGTTAACAAAATTAATTGTTTAGACAATTCATTATCATTGTTCATGAAATTCAATTTGAGTAATGCTAGAAAGTTGCAGTTTGTTCTGAAATTTTCAACTATTTGTCTACTTTTCACTTGAAGTGAGTTAATAATCAATTCAGTTCAGCAAAAAATATTATTTAAACAAATTCTTATTGTTTATAATATTGGATGGTAATTTTGGCTTTAGGATCAGAATGAATAATTCAATTAATTTTTAATTGAACCAAACGTTTCGGCGCACAATGGTGGCTCTCATCAGTGGGTAATTTTTATTCTGGAAAAGACAATTACAAAAATTCTTATAAGGGACGTAGTGTAAAAAAGTAGTTTAAATAAGAAAATTATTTCAAATTTGGTTTAGTACAGTCTTGAATGTCTTTGGTAATGTTTGCATAAATTTAAAATGTGTGTTGCCCTTACAATAATTGGATAAATTCCTAAAATTTGTAATATAATCTAAAGAAGTGTGTTGTCCTTACATTAATGGGACAAATTAATAAAATGAAATTTGTAATATAATATAAGTGTCTATTGTAGTCTTAAGTGATAGTAAGCTTTGGTAACTTTGGTACAGTTCTTAGAAATTGAAAAGTGTATTGTCATTATAATTGTTGGGTGAACGTATTTATTATAAGAAGCGAATAAAATTTACAATGTAATGAAATTAACTGGCAAATGTGAGATTTTTTATCCAAATTTGAAATTCGAATTGTAATTAAACAGATTTTTGTCAACTAACCTTGTGAAAATTCCAATGCGTACGCATTCTAACAGACTGAAATGTGGAGCAGTTCAGTTTGGACGTCTATTTCGTTTGAAAAATGCATCAAAACTGATGCAATGGTTAGTGTTCTTAACGGTTTAACGCGATAAGTGGAAGAATTTTTTTCCACCATAGGGTTTTGTAAGGAGACGAAAAGTGGACCTTTTTTTAAGGCAGCGGGGTAAGGAGTAAGTTAGTGTCTTGGACAGGAAGGGACAGCTATAAAACTTTGAAAGAAAACACTCTTCGATACATATACATAATTTTAAAGGAAAGTTATTTGTCATCGATTTTAATTTCATTTCACTAAGTTATTTTTATTTTATTTTAATAAGTCATCTTGTTATCAATAAGAAAATTTTTTACGAACACAAAAAAAAGGTTTTTTGGTTGAAACAAATCGTTTTTTTAAGTGTAGAAAATTAATCTCATTAGTTGGAACTACATCTTTTTTTTGTGTGGTTCAAATATCATTTCTTTGGTTGAAAATTTAATTTTTTGTTGAAAATTCGTTTTTTTCCTCAAACATTTTTTAAGTGAAACTTCCACTATTATACTTTGGCATATTGTCTTTTATCTAAATGTAGAAAAGTAATGTTAGTTACGAAAGTGATCTTATTAGTTGAAGTTTAAATTTTTGGTTAAAATTACATTTCTTTGGTTAACTATTTTGTCAAAAATTCGGTTTTTAAAACATTTTTTAATTGAAAATTTACCTAATATATTTTGGTACGTTGTCTTTCATATAAATGTAGAAAAGTAATCTTATTAATTGAAACTTCATCTTTTTTGGTTCAAAATTCATTTCTCTGGTTGAAAATTTCATTTTTTGTTGAAAATTCGTTTTTTTCCAAACATTTTATAAGTGAAAATTTCACTATTATATTTTGGTATGTTGTCTTCTATCTAAATGTAGAAAAGTAATCCTAAATAGGAAAGTAATCTTGTTAGTCGAAATTTAGATTTTTGGTTAAAATTACATTTCTTTGGTTGACAATTTTAACTATTTTGTCAAAAATTCGGTTTTTTCAACACGTTTTTTAATTGAAAATTTACCTAATATATTTTGGTATGTTGTCTTTCATATAAATGTAGAAAAGTAATCTTATTAATTGAAACTTCATCTTTTTTGGATCAAAATTCATTTCTCTGGTTGAAAATTTAACTTTTTGTTGAAAATTCGTTTCTTTTTTGTTTGTTTAAAAACATTTTTTATATGAAATTTTAAATATTGTATTTTGGTATGTTGTCTTTTGTATTCAAGTTTAAAATTTGCTGTTCTCTAAAAGAGGGAAATAAAATGTTGACAAGTTCTCCGTGTCTGTCCTTTGATTGATTGCTGACGGATTGCTGACTATATGAGCCATTTCTAAAATCATTCTTTTACGGTAGTGTTCTGTTTTTTCTAAAATAGTTGTGTTTTTAAAATCAAACCGATGGTCTTCTATCCATGCGTGTTTTGTCATTGCGGTCCTTTTATTTGGGGGTTTATAAACGTCTTTTGTGTGTTCTGTCATGCGTGTATGTAGCGGTCGTTTTGTGGTGCCTATGTATACTGCCTCACAGTCAATGCAGGGGGTGCTGTAGACAACATTTGATGTTTTTTCTTTAGTAATTGGATCCTTTTTTGATTTGAAAATTGGTTTGAGGTCATTAACATTACGGAACTCTATTTTAATGTTAAAGGGTTTGAGAATGCTAGACATTTTTTCTGACAAACCTTGAACATAAGGTAAAGATATATACGAGGCCTGGCTATTAAATAACGAGACTGGTGCTGTAAAACATTTTATTTTGATTTCATACATATCTATTTATTATCACCTTCAATATTCACCCCTCCTCTATCCCTACAACGCTCCATGCGAATCTTCCATTGTTTGAAACAGTGCTGGAAGTCTTCTCCTTTCAGCTCCTTCAGGACGCGTGCCGCTTTCTCTTTCACAGCTTCAACGGACTCAAATCTTGTTCCGTTTAATGCATATTTCACCTTAGGAAGCAGATAGAAGTCGCACGGCGCAAGATCCGGCGAATAAGGCGGATAGTCAAACACTGAAATGCTGTACTTGGCTAGAAACCTCTTGACAGACAATGCGGAATGAGCTAGCGTATTATCTAGGTGGAGAACCCATGACTTGTCCTTCCACAGTTCGGGCCGTTTTTTCCTTATTCTTTCGCGGAGTTCAGCAAGAACGTGAAGGTAGTAATGTTGATTAATAGTTTGACCTTCAGGAACCCAGTGAACGTACACAATCGTATGAATATCGAAAAAAAAACACGTGGAAGGGCGACCCGGGTGTGAATCATCTTCAATGTCTTCTCGGCCATCTTAAAAACGCTGAAACCACTCAAAAACACGTGCAAGCGATAAACATTCATTGCCATACACTTTTTTCATTAAATTATAAGTTTTAGTAGCGGTTTTTCCAAATTTCATGTGAAATTTCACAACAATTGGTTGCTCTATTGGCAAACTTAACATTTTCCCGGCGAAACAAAAAAAACAACTCTAAGGCGAACGAAGGCTACGGCTATACGGATTTATTTACAGAAGCGAGAGGTACTGCATTCGAAAGAGAAGGCTTCAGGCTATACAGCTATCGGTCGCTGATCTTTGGCGCATGCGTACTTCTTCTGTAGCAGCGCCAGTCTCGTTATTCAATAGCCACACCTCGTATGTGGGTGATATCTGTGTTTCGTTTAGATGGTTGCGGTTTCTTCTGGAATGTTTCACTTTTTACCCACTTTTTACTCATTATAATAATAAATAATGCAAGTTAACATAATTGTTCATACAATGTATTATTGTTAATGACACTATCTTATCTCAGATAAGTGCTGGAAAGTTGCGGGTTTTTCTGAACACTTCCACGTTTTTTTCACTGTTCACTTAGCGTGGAATGGAAGGTTCTAATATGTCCCCTAAGGGTTTACATTTTTCTCTTACCACTCCCCTTTTTCTTTACACACGCCCCACACAGTTGCTTGGTGGTGGAAGGGGGACCTACAGTTTAAGGTAAGTTCCGAGCCACCAGGAGCAACAGCTTTTAGTAAGGAAGAGTGAGGCATGGTGCGGCGCTTTGACTACAATGCCCTATGAATTATGATTGAAATGTGATTTTGATTATGTATTTTTTAATGTGAAGCTGACATTAACAATGAACATATGATATCACTTCAAACCGCTTTTTAGTTACGTCTTTATTCTACATTTAATTAATTGACAGATGTTGCATTTCAGCCAGCGTACCCCATACCCTGGTTTACGGTGACTATCATATTACTGTCGTTTATTTAAATAATGTGAACATTGTAAAATAAAAATGATATAATATAATAATTCTGAAGAGTGTAATGTAACGAAGAAAAATTACTCCAAACATTTTCAACACTTATTTAATGTTTTCTCAATAATCAAAGTAGAGTAATTTTTTTTGTTTAATAATCAAAGTAGAGTATGAGGAAAAAGAAGTTATGACTTCTTAATCCCTGCTGAAATACATGAGCGCGTTGCAACGCGGCGTCATGCCCAATATGTGACGGCGCAAGATTTAATTAATTTTATTATATTTAAAACGTTTATAGGAACAAATCATGATACGAGAAGTTCAATAAAATACCTCACCTATTGAAACCTAACTTTTTCATGCCTTAAGTATTTCAAGATATGCTGTAAGTGCTTGATTTCAACCAAAAACTTTTTTCATCGGTCTCCGCTAAAACTGTTTTTCATAATTACTCTTCTGAAGCGTATTTTAAAACAGAAATTGCATCTAATCACTATTTTGCCAAACAGAGAAAGCTATTTTATGTAAAAAACTAGTACGAAAATCAAAACACACGGGCCACATTTATAATTGTCACTATGCCCCGCACCGGTACCATACCCCACTCTCCCCTACTTAGAGAAACTTTTCCGCTAGACGTACCGGTCCCACGGCTCTTCTGGGCGATATACGTAAAAATTCGAGAAAAAAATGTCCAATGCATTTTTGGAACACCCTAGTGAACACGCATTAGGGCGATTATTTGTATCGTAAATGAAGGTATGTAAAATAGATTAAGTGTGAAAATAATATCTCATTTTTCCGCTATGAAACAATAACCTGTACACATATTATAAATTCATCTTCTTCAATGTCAGTCCTCTAGGTTGAGAACTTTAAGATAATTTCATCAACATTGATAATCAGTTGAGAAATTGTATGATTTTTTATTTAAAGTTTAGGAACAAATCCGTTATTTGGGTATTTTTCTACAAGAAGATTAATTTCTATTCAATATCAGTCCTATTAATTTGGAACTATCTGATAATTTCATTAATATTCATAATCAGTTGATAAATTGTATGATTTTTTATTTTAATTTCATAAACCAATGCGTTATTTGGGCATCTTTCTACAATAAAAATAATTTTTATTCAATATTAGTCCTATTAATTTGAAACTGCATGATAATTCCATCAACATTCCTAATTGGTTGATAAATTGTATAAATTTTTGAACAATTAGTATGAAAAATGTACTATTTGGGCTTCCTTAAAAAAATACTTTTTTTCAATGTCGGTGCTTTTAGTTTTAGTCTCTTATTACCTTCATTATTTCAATAAGGCTGCAGCCTCAAGATCGAGTAAAATCCTTCTTTTTCAAGTTTTGTCTATAATACACTATTTTTGTATCACGTGAAGTACTCAAGAAGCGACCAATAAACATACCCGATTATTCAACACCCGTAAAGTCGGAAATGTAGCAGAAAGGTTACTCATACAGATCTTGATGGCAGATTTTTTATTTCCACTGATTTAAAAATAGTGCATAATAGACAAGATTGGACGAAAAAGGTAATTTCTACTCTAGATACTCAACCTGAAGAGTTATTAAAACAACGAAATTAAGAAGAGACTAGAACTAAAAGGTTGGACATGGAAAAAAACTATTTTTTTACGACAATTGTCTAAATAATACAAATCAAATTCATTAAATTTGTTCTGAAAAGACATGCAATTTATCAGCTAATTATGAATGTTGATGAAATTATCATCGAGTTCGCAACTAAAAGGACTGAAATTCAAAAAATCTCATTTTTCTGTTGACAAATGGCGACAAATGACAAGAATGCATTCGTTCAGTTAGTTTGTCATTATAATATTGTTTTCATCCACATTTTTTGCATCGTCACTTTAAAAAACGACAAATTATTGAAAATTATAGAATAAACACTCTCAAAAAATAACTTATTTATAACAATTTGTTTGTTATATCATGACAAAATACCTTCAACTAATGTTACCATATGAAACGCAGGTGATTGCAATAATTCACGATTGAGCGAACAATGTATGATAAATGCATTTTTTGAAAAAAGAGTACCGCATGGTTTAAGTATTTTGAGGACTTCAGGAATATGATTATTGACCAATGGGTAGCAAAAAAAATTCTATCCCTTTCAAATTTGCGGTAAAAATTGTGGAACATTCAAAAAATATAAATTAAAATTTGTGTATTTTATAATTAAGTATTCAATATGCTATAAAAACTGCATAAATCAAAGCTAATACGTTCAACAATTCCATATTAATGGATAGTCAGTTAGATGGTTTCATCTTTATGATTCAATCGAGGAGCCAATCCGAGTTTCTCTTTTTTTTGTCATATTTGTTTATTTATGAAGAAATACTTAGAAATAGAAAATGAGGCTAAAAAAATATCTGGAAATTTAACTAGTTGAAACTAGTTTTACCTGAATTTGGTTTAAAACGGTAACACGTATATTGTTCCTTGTTTCAAAATATTCCCTAAATTCCATGTAGTTTTGCTATATTTCTATTAATGTATTTCCCTGTAGACATTTTTACCTGAGCGATTATCTCGATCTTGCATATCATTTCAGAAAAATGTATCACATTGGACAGCTTGAATCGAAATTCCGGAATGCGATGAACATCAATTAATTACCTGAGAGATATTTTTGGAATTTTAAACCCATCCTCCCCCTTCGTAAAGCTTTTTCCATACACTGTTGAAAAAGTCTGATCGAAATTTAATATACATGTGAGCAAAGTGATTTGCATATGCCGTAAATTATTTTAATATACCATCATGTCGTAAAATTAATATAAATGTATATTAAAGTCGTTGAAACAGAGTGCGTGAAAACACCAAGTTCTTTCATGCCTTTAAATCTTGTCAAATATTAGAAAATAGAGTAATAACCTCAAATTTGTCGACTAAACCCTTACTTATAATTAAAGTGTAACGTATGCGAGGAATTTTTTCTAAAATTCGCTGCGAATGTTAGAATTTTAATGTGAATACAGGTGCTTGGGGTTAGTTTTTTAAATTATTTGCCTTATTGAACTTCCCCACTTAAAAACCAGTGTAATTTATATTTATCTAGGAGAAAAAATTATGTCTTTTATTCATAATTGAAAATTACTGCCAACATTTTTTTTAATTTGCGTAAAGTGCAAATATCTGACTTTTCTAATAAATGATCAATATGTGGTATATGAAATTTAATACGCATAGTCTCCTTAGGGCGATTTCGTATACTGAGGTTTCAGATTTTCTATACAAATGTATATTAAATGTAAATTGAAGTTTCAATAATTTTCAACAGTGTGGAAAGTGTATTTAACTTTAACATCGGAGTGATGTGTCTCTGAACCAACGCCCCTTAAAAATCTTACGTAATTAATGGATGCTCCTTCTCATGCACTCAATAAGAAATATCTTTCCAGTATAAAAAAATGTTAAAGTCTCTATTTTTCATCATCAAAATAGATGCAGCGGGATCTTCATCTTCGAGAACTCCATCAGGCCCTTATTCTCAAAACAAAAAAGGACGCGTTTATGTAGAAATTGAAGGTCGCGGCAAACAACAACTTTATAGTGGAGATTTATATGCTGGTGGGATTCCTTCCTGGAAGCTTAACTCACAGGAAAAAATTAATGCAGATACGCACGTTTTTACATATATATGTTACGGCCAAAGCCCGAAAGCGACCAATGCGCGAACTGGTGACACCTGATCTTCATCAGAAGATGAGGTATGAAGCAATTAGGCATTTCAACCCCAATCTTACATTCTGGAAAATTTCTTGTAGTCTTCATAACTACAATTGGAGAGAGTTTTTCTAGAACCATCTACCCACTCTTCAGTTTTGTATCTCTTCTTAGTGACTTTTGCTCAAAAGAGCCTGCATTAGGACGTTAGAGTCGTCAGTATCATCTCAGCAAAGCTCCTGAATGTTAGTTATTGCTCTCAGATGAAGTTTAAGTTGTGAAAAATGGCAGGTTTTGCAACAAATTCTCAAAGTGAAGTCTCCGGTTATTCGAATAAACAGCTGATGAATATGCGCACACAGTTCGAAAAATCTTTGCAAGAAGTTATCAAAAATCAGAGTGAAAACGGTTTTATATTGTCTAAAGAAAAGTATTGTACATTTGTAAAGGAACTGAACGAAGTCAAACAGAAAGAGAAAAAACAAAGTGTGCACTATCGTCGACTAAAGAGATTCGATGCTATTCTTGTGGGTGGTAGTGAAAAGCTTATTGCACCTGTAAAAGGGAAGTGACTCTACGTTTTTGTACTATTTGCATAGCGATGAGATGTTCGATGTTCTTCATGATACGCACCAGAGCATCGGTCATGGTGGTCGTACGCTCATGGAAAAGGAATTGCACCGTAAATATAAAAATTTTACTGGGGATGTTATTAATATGTACCTGAGCTTATGTAAACCATGTAAAGCAAAGAAATCGATGCCAACAAAGGGTTTACTTTCAAAACCTATGCTTTTAAATGAATTTAATTCACGGTGTCAGGTTGATCTTATCGACATGCAAACTAGTGCTGACGAAGAGTATAAATTTATTTTAAATTATCAAAACCGCTTAGCAAAATTTCCTTTTATTACGACCGCTTAAATCTAAAAAAGAAGAGGAAGTTGCTTATAATATAGTAAACATTTTAACGACAATCGGTGCTTCAAGTGTACTACAGTCAGACAATGGAAGGGAATTTGCGAATCAAATAATTAACGAATTGAAGAATATGTGGCCTGAGCTGAGGATCGTACATGGCAAACCTCGGCATAGTCAAAGTCAAGGATCCGTTGAACCCGCAAACCAAGATATTCAAAATATACTAACTAAATGGATGTAGACTAATCAAACAAACCACTGGGTAGAAGTTCTTCAATTCGTCAAAATTATGAAAAAAAATTTTTTCCACCAAGTTATACAACAGTCGCCCTACAAGGCTATGTTTGGCTGCAAAGCAAAAGTGGGTCTGAGTACATCAAACCTCTCAAAAGAAGTTATAGAACAGCTTAATACGGAAGAGGATCTAGAAAAAGCGGAAACGGAAATGAGAGTGACAAGTTTCCAAGTATTTTTGAACCAATTTTGAATTCGTTAAACAATTATTATTTGTTTAAACTAAAAATTTTCGCTCTCTAATTAGAGCAGTGGGACCTGACATGGAAATGGAAGGTGTTTTGATTGCTGAAAATCACTATCATTGGAAGAAGCAACTGAGGAATTAGAAGCAACATCTCAAGTTGAATTTTTATGTGCAGTGTGTGGAAAAGAATGCACTTTAGCTCATTCGTGCGAAGTATGTGGCCTGCTTGTTCATTTGATTTGTGGAATTGCGACGGCAGAAATGAATGTGGGTTATGAAAGTAAAATAGTGTGCACTCTATGCGAAGAGAAGACACAAATTGAGAAAAAAAGGTTTGCGGCTCATCTAGGCTTAAGTGAACAAGCAACCAAAATGCTTAAAAATTCAGATTGTGAGTTTTCTCCAGCAATAGTAGGTGACAACGTTCGTGTGCGCATACCAGATGTTGATAGAGGACGTGGTGACCCTAGAAATGTTTTAGCTTGTGTTATGAACGTAGAAGATGAAATGTATACGTTAGGTGCTGAACAAGGAATATTTAACCAAAAATATGTTAGGAGCGAGTTTTCCACTCTCAATGAAAGATTGATTAACGTAGATTCAATTCCGACAGAAAAAATAGCATTGAGGACTCTATGCAGAAATCAGCCATTGACGGGAGGACAAGGATACATTCGGTGTCACTGCACTTAAAAAATGTGTAACTGGGCGTTGTAAGTGTAAAGCGTCAAATATCTTATGTAATTCTAAGTGCCACAACAGCTCTGATTGTGCCGAAGTTCAAGCAGAAATATTACACAAAATTCTTGGTTAGATAGATCTTTGTAATTTTAATTAACAACGTTTAATGCATATGAATTTCCTTATATAATTATTTGTGTTCTAAACTTCTAATTAAATGAAGCATTTATATTACGTATATGGGATACGTCGATTTATATATGATTACTTTTATCCTAAACTTCTGCTCAAATAGAAAATTCGTACGTCAAATAAAAGTATTTCTGGCTTTGGCCAGTATACCCTGGCCACTTCGTGATTTGGCCAATCATCCTGGCCAATGCGGGAACTGGCCGGCCAGTTCGCACATTGACCGCTTTCGGGCTTTGGCCGTAACATATACATGTAGATGAGCATGGAATGATGACACCACTTCGTCAGGCCAGCTAGGCGTTTGGGAAAGTCGGCTTCCTTACTGGGTTAAGTTATTAGGATTGTAGATATTACGAATTTGGATAGGGGAAGTAGGTCTAAAATATACATTTTAGAATTGAAAATAAACCCTTCTCAAAATTAAATATAAGATAACAATAAATTGTGTTATAAACAACGACTCGGATGGTTGACCGGTCGCGATTCTCTCTTACTTAGTCGTGTTTTCACTACGTTTAACTATTGTCGAGCAGGTGGTTTGACGGCGAGGATGGATATGGGCACTAGATGCTATCGACGGTCTACATTCAAACTCGTCTGTTGGTAACCAGTTGCGCTCCAGAGTTCGGTTTTCTGCAGTTTTCCTCTCCGTGGACCAAAATTCCAACTGAATGCGAGTGCTTTTTATAAAAATCCGGTTGCAGACGGCATGGAATTTAGAGGACATAAATGACAGAAACCCTACAAAAGGTACCTAGATATATGTATAAAAATGAAATATATATCTCGTAACAATAAATTATGCTACAGGCGATACTTTAATTAATTCAAAAAATTAAAAACATTAAAAATCACAAAGAAAACATTCAAATAAGCGAATAATGTCAAGAAAAAGGTCATGTTTTTAGCCATATTAGACACACGTGTGACTAAATGCCCAAATTAATTGAAAAATTTGAAACTATTTTATTGTATAATTAATTTTGCTACTAATATCGTTTCATGATTCCCGAATACACCCTGTGTATAAGAATATGACATTTTTCGATCAGAAATGTTTCTAATCACGTAAAATACGCATGGAATGGTACGGTAATGAGAGGGTACTTCGGGATTATTCACTTGTTTCAATAGAGTTGCCATGATAAAAAAAGAGATTAAGCCATATGCGCGCTGTAGGATTTTGATATGTAAACATTTTTAAGCGTGATGTGGAGTGTAAAGCCAGTATAAGTACGTTACATTTCTGCTTTTGGGCAGATGAAAGTAAAATGCGTCGATTTATAGACATAAAAATTGATACAGAGAGCTGAAGTATGTATGCGAGAAAGACAAAAGACTGAGCATTATGAAAGGGGAGAGTGCAGGTCAAGTCTTCATAGCGTGAGAAAGGACGACTCATATTAACTTGGGAAATATCAAAGTACGTTGAAAGGAAGCTGTTAATGATTGCAAAGAACCTGTGTGATTATTATTTTTATTTATATCACATTACATTAAAATATTGAAGTTGAGATTATTAAATTTAGAAAAAAAAATAATAGAAATTTGATTTAGATCGTTCTCAAATGTTCTCAAATTGTCAATTATTCTACAAATCTTAAAGATTTTAGTTGGTATTTTCAGAAAATCATATTTAGTGTTCATCTATGCGATTTATTATTTCATTTATCTTAGTCATTTATCTTAGTCCTAGATGCTCGGTGTGTGCATGCACACGCTCTGCACGCCCTTTGCCCACTTCTTCGTGTTTCCTGACCTTTGTCAGAAGAGGGTCTTGTCCATTTGCGACTATATGTGCTGTACACAGAATAATCCTGTTGTAAAGACATTCAAGATTCAGTATTCCGCGACCACCTTGACGGCGTGAGATGTAAAGTCGCGGGACAGAATACTTAAGGTACATGCTTTTTTTCACGTGCATAACCTTTCGGGACTTGATATCGAGGGATCTGAGCTCGTCCTTCGTCGCAAATGCTTTGTTCCTCGCCGACAGTTCGGAAGACCATATCCGGCGGATGAGACGTTTCTATCTGCATCGGAAGGTATCCTTTATAGATTTCATGTCCTGAATCAGGCTCTGTGGCACGCCCAGGTGCGCCAAGGTGTCGCCTAGCGATTCTGTCGACGAGCACAGGATCTACGGGGATGTTATTAGGTTTTCCTTCCTTTAAATCAGAGGTCGGCAGCGAGGGGAAATTTCTCGAGTCCAGCTCTTTTAACACGTGTGGATGGCACGCTTCGTCTATCCCACCAAGACTCTCTGCTCTACTCTAAGAGTTCAGGGTGGTGACAAATTCTGACGTCATAGAATAGAATTTACCACCACCCTGCACTCTTACAGTGGAGTAGAGACTCTTGGTGGGAGAGACGAAGCGACCGATCCACACGTGTTAAAAGAGCTGGGCTCGGGAAATTTCCCCTCGCTGCCGACCTCTGCTTTAAATAAACCTTGGCGCATTTCTCTAACCCGAACTCCATTTCAATCTCTTAAGTGTACTCTTTGACAATGTTTAGAGCTAGATGTATTTTCTCTTGATTTTTGGCATAGGACTTAAGATCATCCATGTAAAATACATGAGTGACCTTATGCTTTCGATTACCAGGTTTACCGCAGAGGTACCCTTCGGAATGGCGAAGTGCGAGAGATAGTGGCAATAATGTAAGGAAAAAGAGGAGAGGGCTCATGCTGTCGCCCTGAAATACACCTCTCTGAAAGGTGTCACTGTTAGTGATCACCCGATGTTTTCCAGATGAGATAGTAAATCTGGTTTTCCAAAGCGGCACTGATCTCTCTATGCACCTCACGATGTGTGGATGAACCTTTAAGCATTCCAACAGACAGATGATAAGTCTATGGGAGATTGAATTGAAAGCTTTCCGGTAATCAATCCAGGCCATCGATAGGCAACGCTGATAGGATGCTGCGTCTTTACAGGCACATATATCTATGAGCAGATTCTGCCGACATCCTGCTACGCCTTTCTTTGAGCCGCGTTGTTCGTACATCTCTCGCCACACAGGTCCAATTGTCCGAACAATCCTATCATTTAGGATAGCTGTGAAGATCTTATACAGTGTGTTCAGACAATTTATTGGCCTGTAATGCTTAGGGGCAGCTAAGTTGCCCGTCTTTGGCAGGAGCACATTGCGCTCTTCCACCAACCACTCCGGAATAGGCTCTTCCGACTTCAGATATGAGGTGAAAATGCGGGCCAGATGCTGGTGGGTTGAAGGAAAATTCTCGCACAAAAAGGTCTTGATACCATCTGGTCCCGGAGCGGAATAGTTCTTCATGCCTGTTAATACGTTTTTCACCTTCTCGGTAGTGATAGGAGGGCATTCCTCCTCAGGTGTTATGAGGGCACTGCACAGCTCCTTGCAGCTATTCATATTCTTCGAGTTTTATTTTAGTGGATGCTGAACTTCGTAGACTTATCGCAAAAACGCGTCAACCTCCTCTGGTGTGGGCGCGTGTAGGACAGTAAGTGGAGGGTCTAGGAAGAGTCGAGATGAGTCAGACAAAAACTGTTGATTTTCTCTGACCCACCTATCTCTTTCCGCTCTAGATTTCTCCTAGCGTTAGATAGTACTCGTATTCTGTCAACAATATGCTGCCTGATGGTCAGTAGCTTTGAATTATTAAGTGTGTGATGACGGATCCGCAGTTCGCGCGCGAACTGTCGAACCTTGGCAGTGAAAGTCCTGCCAGATTTTATGTAGTAAATCACACACTAAGTGCGAAACGCGTATTGACTTGGCCAGCTTATCTTTGTGCTGAGTTGATACATTCGTCTTTTCTTTTTATGATCAACCGTTGCTTTTGTTTTACAGTTTGCATCTGCCAAAGCTCTCGCTGCATTGTACACACTACAATTGATAGTCCAGAGGTCGGATTCCTCAGAAAAATCTCCACGGAGCTCCTCATCCAGTTCAGCCAGCTCTTTCGGCTTAAGTGAAACCTGAATGTTGATGTTTCTCCGGGTCCTGAAGCATCGCTCTTTCTCTATTGGATGCCTGCTCGCGGCTTGTCTCAGTATCCCCTCTCTTTCTCTGTTGCCGGCTTGTTCTAGCTGCGGTTAAGTAGGCGATCCGCTTATATAACCCCTTTTCCGGAGTTCCTTGGCACGGTTTCGCATTGACTTCGTCTTGATTGGCTCCCCCAACTCTAAGGTAGTCGGCATTGTTGTCCGACCCATTGTCGGAAGCCCTGCGCTTTCAATTGTTTTGAAAAGGGTTCGTCCATCTTTGTAGAGCCCCGCATGCTAGGATAAGTATGCATACTCTGAGAGATCGCCCGGTATCCCAGACTCACCGTTTGAGAAACCTCGCCCAGGTGCCATTCAGCTTTCGGCAAGGTTGTTACGCCTTCGCTTAGGGGTCATTCCTTCGAGAACATCCCTGGACAATTTTCAGTAACTGCTTATTTATTATTGTAACCATATTCAGCAGAAACCCTTGGTACAGGGACCCTCTATCCGCAACCCGAGGACGGGTTCGCTGGCTTTGTCATAGGTCCTTCGGTTCGATTCCCAGGTAATCAAAACCGAAACTGAATATATATATAACTATGCCAATAACTTGTTTGAACACACTGTATAAAATCTTTACAGCTGTCCAAAACAACAGGATTGTTCGACGAATTGAGCCTGTGTGGCGAGAGATCTACAAACAACGTGGCTCGAAAACAGGTGTAGCAGGCTGTCAAGAGAACCTGCTGATTGACAGGTGTGTATGTAAAGACGCTGCAGCCCGTCAGCGCGTCCTGTCAATTGCCTGGATTGACTACTGGAAATCTCTCGATTCAAGCTCTCATAGACTTATCATCTGTCTGTTTTGAAAACTTGAAGGTGCATCCACACATAGTGAGATGCATAGAGAGATTAATGCCTCTTTGGAAAACTAGATTTACTATATCATCTATAAATTATCGTGTGACAACGAACGCAAGAATTACACAGGAGATATTGGGATGGACTTTGGTTTGGACAAGTGTGCCAAAATTAATCTAAAGAAAGGAAAGATTACTGGCGTTCCCAAGGACCCTGAGCATGTGGATATAAGTGTTATCAGACATCTTAATACTGGAGAGACCTATACATACCTGAGCGTGCCTCAAATCCGCATTCAGTACGTAACATCAGTGAAGGAGTCTCTCCGAAGTAGATACAAGCATCTTCTTCGAAAGATTTGGTCTTCCAATCTGTCGGCGTTGAACAAGGTATCTGCGACTAACATGCTTGCCATTCCGGTTCTACTCTACTCGTTTGGGGTGGTTCAATGGCCGGAGAACGAGCTTAAGGCGCTTGATATCACCATAGGTAAGATCATGCATATGCATAAAAGCTTGCATATCAATTAGTCAGTTCCGCGATTATACATTTCATTCCGTCAAGGCCGACGCCGACTTCTGAATCTTCAGTGTCTTGATAACCAAATTGTTCTGAGTACAATGTTACATTGTTGCGAATGGCAGAGATACTCTCCTAAAAGTTAGCAGGAACCACGAGATGATTGGCGAAGGAGCGTTCCTTTACAAAGCCGCGGAGCAAGCGGCCGAGACCCATGGCCTGAATGTTAACATCAGAAGTGAGGAAAGTGCTTTGCTCCATCTAGATGCGTCACTTCTAAAAGCCGAATTAAATAAAGCATGCGTTCAAAAATGTCACAAAGAGCCACTCGACAAGAAAATGCACGGAAACTTTCACAGAAATGTAGAAAAACAGTCCTTGTCGAAGGAGCAAACTTTTGCTTTCCTCAGATCATTGGGGCTCAATCCAGGTACAGAGGGTTTTATTTTCGCATGCCAGGACGGGCTTATTTCCTCCTTCGCATACCGTGGCCGCATTCTATGTCAAGAAGTTCCCAGCGATAGGTGCAGAGCGTGGCATGCACATGCTGAGTACCTAGAACACATACTATCGGGGTGTCCAACCCACGCAGGAACGATGTATATCTATAGACATAACGCGGCCCTAAAGAGTGCTTTCTTACCATCTTTACCGCTTTTACGGTGTTGGTCGCGACCCTGCCTGCCAAACGCTCCAAGGGAGATAGAGTCAATTGTCCAAAACGAGAAGTGCCAAATTTTCTGGAACTACGATTTTCGGACAGCAGTCTCCGTTGCACACTCGAGGCCTGACATCGTTCTCCAAGACTTCGAGAAACGAACTATATTCGTGATCGAATTCTCGGCTCTGTCCAAATACAATATCACTGCCAAGGAAAAAGAAAACGAGGAGAGGTATCAAGACCTTAAAAGAGAGCTGCAACGACTGTACCCAAAATATTCGGTACAAGTAATTGTCCTTGTGATAGGTGCTCTCGGAGCTGCGAAACTATCACTGGTTCGTAACCTTTGAGCGAGACCCGTGTGACAAGAATATGCCAAGGCACTTGCGAGATGGATGC
Organism: Andricus curvator; assembly: GCA_932195095.1. Lineage (NCBI taxonomy): Eukaryota > Metazoa > Arthropoda > Insecta > Hymenoptera > Cynipidae > Andricus > Andricus curvator. The sequence goes on along the minus strand of CAKNYM010044994.1, from coordinate 10,889 downwards.
AGAAAGCTGTTATCCTTGGGTCGCTTCGTGTCCTCAAGACACACGAGGGCTTTGCCGGCCTGTCCTTGTGATTTCATCGTGCCCTGAAAGTAAAACACATGATTTAACATAAATAAACATTGAGAGAAAACAAATGAAAATATAAATAAATAAGGGCAAAAGCCCTTTTTACTTTGACTTCGATTTGTAACTTGTACCAGGTATGTTTGTTTTTCTGTTTCCCTAATTGACCTTCCGCTTTCTTCGCTGTTATCAATATTTATTGCTTGATATAGATTTAAAAATTGAGGGCCTTCTTTTATGAGACAACCCTTCTCTTTCTTTTACTTAAAATTTAAATTTGCATTAATTATTCTTTATTCTGTTCCATAATATTTTTTACATTATTTGTATGTTTGTTTACAGACTTAATGAATGTTTTTTTAACTAATGAGGGTCCAAAACAGTGACCGAAACGTTTCAAAAAGAATTATCAAATCCTTTATTTTGACCTTCATTTCCATGACTTGCTTCACTATTTAATTCAACAGAAGCTGATAACTGAAAAGTCCATTCATGGCTAAAATTTTTCTCTTATTTTAGTTTTTCAAGATTTTTCCCCCATTGAATTCAAAAAGTTATTGTAGTCTGGCCGAAAATCAAAAACTTTTGTCGGGATCTGTTTGCTGTCTAACTATGTGTATGTATGTATGTATGTATGTATGTATGCATGCGTGAGCGCACGCGTGTGTGTGGATGCGTGTGAGTAAATTTTCTTAAGAGTTGAAAAATTTTTTGTCAAAGTTTCCGGTACATGACAAAAAGACTTTCAAATTGTCCTTATGGAATTTTTATTTCGATAAAAATCTAAAAATTGGTACGCTCTACAACATCTGGAAAATTTTCAAAAATTAGTAGAAACTATTTATCTATTAGATTACGAAATTTTAATTAAAATTTGTACTAGATATCAAATAATTTATGAAACTATTCACATGAAATTTTTCGATTAGACCAGAATTCAAACAGAGCATTTTCAAAATTTGAAACAATATTTTCTTAAAAGTTCAAAAATTGTTTGGACCAATTTTCTGATATACATTACAGAAAAACTTGCAAATCATTCAATTGGCATTTTCAATTTCGATAAAAAATAAAAATGTTATATACTTTCAAAATTTTGGAAATTTTCAAAAAATAGACATAACTATATTTCTGATAGATTGAGAAATTTTAATATAATTCTTACTAGATATCAAATATATTTCGAAACTGTTCCAATGAAATTTTTCGATTAGACCAAAATTCAAAAAGTTAGATCATTTTCAAAATTATGCAATTTTTGTTTTTAAGAGATGCGTAAGTTTTAATCGTGATTTTTAGTATATTTTAACAAAACTTACAAATTACCTTAATGATATTTTTCAGCTGGTCACAAATTTTAAATGCTCTAGATAAAAAAAGAATCCTATAGATTAGCTCTATTGGGATATTTTGAAAACCCAGTAAAATGGGTTTTAATATCTTTTTGAAACTGACTACAAATTTTTGTAAAGTTGACTTAACACCAAACTTTGAATAAATGGAATCAAAGCATATGGCCTCATGTCTCTGTTTAGTAAATTTAAAAGAAGATTACATCTTTTCATTAACATTACATGTAAAAATGTACCTACTTCTTTTACTCCGTTCCATTTTTTCTACATGATTTCATTCTTCGAAGAGAACCGTTTTTATAGCATAGTTATCCAGCGCGAAACGTGAGTGTCGCATTGTGAATGTAATCGTTAAAGCCGCAGGTGCTTTGAGAACTGTCTTTAGAAATAAATTTTAAAACAAATTTCAGTTCCAATGTATGACTGTAGTCCATCAGGGGTTTAAATTACAGTTTTTAATTGAAGTTACAATATTGATGATATTTGACAAGATGCAGCCGAAATGCACGCAATAAGCGTGTTGAAACTCGTGATGTTGAACGTACATATGTTTTGTAATATGACAACCTCGAGAACCCAACACTAATTTTTTCTATCTTACGCGGCCAGATGTAAAAATACATGCTTTCTTGTAAAATTGAACAAAATTATGATCTAGACTTTTTCAAAATCAATTGAAATTAATTAAAAAATAAAAGAAATTTTTAGAAGATGACGTCATTGTTAGTAAAATATAAAATTTTTAAGAAAACGTTTCACAACGTATGCATGATATTACACATGACAAATATAAATAAAAGACTGATTAAATTCCTAGGACATGATGTATTTATTCATAAATAATTAATTTAATTGTTCAAAAATAAAAAGTAAACGTCAAAAGACGAAAGTATAAATCTAATAGATGATGTAATTGTTTGAAAATAGATAAAGCGACTTCTTTCAGTAAGCTACCTTTTCCTAGATTTGCGCAGAAAAAATGAATGGACTTTGTGAAATATTTCGATATTCATAAATAATTCATATCAAAAGAATTTTCAATATAAGTATTATGATTTCTCCTTATAAGGAATAATTTAAAAAATAAAGGATTCGGATGATCACATTATTTTATACTATGTGTATTACACAACCAGATGACGTCACTTTCATCTACCTAATATTATACAAAATTACAGATACCATATTTTGGTTATTCAAAAAGGTGACGGATGGCGTTACAAGTTTATCATGGACACGAACCTCATTTTAGCATGGAACAGAGCCATATCAGTAAATGTCGGTAACAGAAAAACGATTTGCAACGTATGCAGAATGTTGCGCGATACAAGTATACAAAAGACATATTGAGTTCCTAGAAGATGTCATTTTTTATTAAATAGGTGACTTATACCAAACTTTGGGTTTAGTAACAGTGTCGGAAATTGCCTGCAAATAGCCTTGACACTATATCTGGGGAATCGAAACGTAAACAGTCAGGGCCGCATGAACCATTTCCAATTGAAATGCATAATATTGCGCAATATACTCCAGTGAGTACCCGCTCACAGCGCCTTTCCCCTGTACTCCTGGTGTTTTTCAGGCAAGAGTCGCGACCGTCTCTTGCCCCTCGAGCTGAGAAACTGCGTAGGCCAGTGGTTCTAGGAATTACTACACCGCGGGTTACTCAAACGCGGTTTTGGTATGTATACCATTAAGCCATTTCCTTGATCATAATGGTATGATATCTGAAAATGGAGCATTTTCAGGAATACGTTTTGCAAAGTTTTCAGTATATTGAACAATGCAATAATAAGTAAAATAGAGATTAAATTTCTAGGAGATGACGTCATTGTTTATAAAGTAGATTACGTTATTTGTGAAAATAAAAAATTAACGTAAGCAGGATCTTACGCATACTTGAGTCAGATTCTGTCCTATAAAAGACGCTTGTTATCTTCGAAATGTAGCAGGGGGCATCACACAAACCCCTTTTTAGCATAGAACGGAACCATGTCGGTAAATGTAGGTAACAGATATCTCGCATTAGAATTTCCCCTATACATCTGCTAATATTTTTCAACTGAAAAGAATGAAAACATGGAGAAAAAGAGAAATTCTGAAGAAAGCAAAGAGTGGAATAGGGGAACGAGTGTGTTGTCTGGGCAACAGTCATACATAATTTTATTAACTTCAACTTTAATTTATCGAGAATTCCCTTATTCTTTCAGGTTGTCCCTTACATCGCCCGACTTTGAAGTATTCCCTAGTAGTATCCTATAGAGTATTCCCTAATCAAAAGCCATCAAATTTCTTTAAAATAAAGGATTTATAATCATCGTTATAACATTATAACAGAGCATTATAAAATATTTTTTATTTATAACAGAGCATTATAACAGAGGTTTAACGAAAAATAGCGGTTGCAAATTCACAAGTATAGTAGATTCAAATTATTATGCTAATAACTAATGTACAAAAATAGCAACAATATGTGTATTCAAAAACGTACAATGAAATCATAATTTAATTATGAGATTTACTATAATACAATATAAAAGATTATTCAAGAAAAATTATTTTCTTTGAATTTGGCAGTTTTGCAAAAGATTAATTTTCGCTCTGATTGGTTTTAGGTAATATGTCGAAAACTGTATTGTTGTGCAACTGTACTGTTTCTTATTCGCTATAATTTCCATTAAAGAGAACAGAATGTTAAATATTAATGATGCAAATATTTTGAATGAAGAGTTGATTTACATGAAAAATTTCTTTGACAGACGAGAAACTCAATTTCACAGGATCCTGAATGACCGGATATTGGTTGATCTAAATTACTTCCTACGTGAATTCAACACATGACCATTTTCAACACTACATATTCTGTTAGCAGACATTTAGACCATTTGCTTTTTTTCAGAGATTATTTCGTTGATGGAAACGTAATCTAGAGCGAACATACCGTGATTAAATTTTTATGTTCAATCTCCACTTTTTTAATAAAAAAAGAACATCAATAAAATGCTCGAAAAAATCTCTCCTGAAAAGCTGTATGCACTATAGAAAAAAGTTCATCCAATTTGAATACATCACACATTTTAATTTTCTACTCCTGCTTTTGAGAGAGATTTACTCAAAATACAGGATTGAGGTGTCACTTCACGGGTTATTAATTAAGCTGTAATTTATTTAATGTAAATGAAGCATCAATGCCAACGGCGATACCACGCTGAAAACACCAGTTCTCGTAAGATCACTGAAGTTAAGCATTGTTGGGCGCGGTTAGTATTTGGATGGGTGACCGTTCAGGAATACTGCGTGCTGTTAGCCCGTCGTGGGTGTGGTGGGCCCACATTGGTAGTAAATATCCACCTGGAAACACTACCCGAATCGGGTAGTGAGGCAATGAACTTTCGAGTTCGAACTGCTAATCTATGCATGTATGTATGTAAATGAAGCATCTTTCTTACAATATTTTTGGGCGCGACGCAACGCGGAATACAAAGCTAAAAATGGAGAATACGTGGAAAATAAAAAAGTCATCGTTCATGAGTTAGGTTGGTGTAAATTATTCGAGATGAAGCGTCAGTTTCTCGGACATGGTGAATTCGTGAGAAGAATCTAAATGGTGTGGTTGCACTCGTTCGATATAGTGACATGTTCTGGGAATAAACGAAACGTCATAAGATGTTGCCATCGATATAAAAAGGAATATCATATGCATACAAATATGGGTGTATTCCAATTTAGTAAATATTATCAGCAAATCATATGTATAAAAGCACTTTCATAAAAGCCATTGTTTAAAAATATTTGCTATTCCAGTCAATGTAGAAAACTCCATCATTTTTGTTGAATCTTGTCTTCCAGTAACAAAACTAAAACATAGAAAAACGGTGCATGATGTGACGCTTTTAACCCCGAACAACGGACAAAGTAGAATGCATACACACTGTCCGAAATGAAGATGCATTTCATGCATAAAGATATTGTGAACGCCAAAAATTTTCGCCGAGAAAAATGTATGAATTGAACTAGTAACTATTTCACACAAAAATTCGAGAAAATTAGTAAGTTTGAATTCATTATTATAAATTTCTCTTTCTATTATTTTACAAACTTGAGAAGATCAACAACAATATATTTCTCTCTTCAGTTTTTATGGAACATTACTTTCTGAAGAAGTGCAAAACAGATTCGTGATTACCAGAAATGCATTTTATTCGCATAGTATATATGATACATCGCTACTTTATGTTAGAAGGAACAAATGAAAGTACGCCATAAACCAAGCAGCAATTTTCTTAACAAAATACACTTCAGTATAATTTAAAGAACCAAGGATTTAACGTGACTGAGCAACTCATTTAAAGATTTAACTACAAATGAGAAAATTGTAATTGTTCTGTACCGGTGAACAATCAAAAATTTATAATTTGTTCATATATAAAATATTCCATTTATCACAGCAGCAAGCTTTCATTTTAATAAGTTTCAAAGTAAGAAATAAAATTTTTTAATTTTTAATAACGTATACTTTTAAATAAAAAGTTGTTGATTCCGAAGGTTGAATTTGTAATTGCGTATGAATAATTGTTTAACTATAAATGCTAGATTCAATTTTTATTACATTTGTAGGGGCTCTTAGCCCCGGGAAGAAACCCTTATAGTTGTGGTCAGGTTCCATCCGTTCATCGTACTTTTTCCCCAGGAGAGGAATTGAGGGGAAGTGAGATTAAGGGGAGGGGCAGTGAAGTTAGGAATGGGGTGGTGAAGTAGGGAAGTAACGGGTGGAAGAAGAAGTTAAGTGGTGTGTAAGTCAGGGGAAGTGAGGAAAGGGGAAGTATAGCAGGGAGAAGTATGGAAAGGGAGGGGATGTGCAAGAGATACGGGTAGGGATAAGAAGTCAGAGAAATAAGAGTAGGCGCGTGGCGCCTACTTTCATTAATTTTTAAAACTTATTTTCATGTTTCATCATTATTAAATTATAAATTTCATCATTTCCAATTAATTGTATAGGTATCTCTAATTCTATCCAAATAATTATTCGTAATCACCCCTTTGTGAATAAAAAAAGTCGAATGGTTTTTAAAATCATTTTTAGGGTTTCGTAGCCCTAGGTAGAAACCCTTCTACTTTCGGTCGGGTTTATGTCCATCGTACTTTTTTCCCATGAGGGGAAGAAGTGCAAGTATTTGAAGTAAGGGGAATTTGTAAGTGTCGGCGAGGGAAGTAGGGATTGCGAGTGGGAGAGAGTAGATGAAGCAAAGGCGGGGCGTAGGGAAAATGAGGGATGGGGAAGAAGGGGAAGTGAGGGGTGACTAGGCAACTTATGGAAGGGGGAATAAGGGAAGCGAGGCAAGGGGTAGTAGAGATGCAAGGGTGAGTAGGGGAGGTGAATTGAAGGGGCAGTAAGGGAAAATAGGAGAAGTAGAGAAGGGGATGTAGGGGAAATTAAGGGGAATTGTAGGGGAAGAAAGGAGAATTGGCTAAGTTGGAGAAGGGGTATAATGAGAGGGGGAAGTATGCGAAATCAGGGAGAGTAGGGGAGGGAATGCATGTGAGAGGGAGATTTGAACAGCTAAATTAACGTTTTAGTTGGCTAACGAACCATCTTATGTAGATGCGAGGCGCCTTCTTTGACTAATTTTCATATTTAATTCTTTCTAAAATTGTTCACTTGTATGTGCTTTTGAATTATTTAGTGCAAGTCAATTACAAAATGTTATGTCCCCCTTAGAAGACAGATTCTCTGAATGGTTAAGGGACAGAAAATATCTAGTAATAAAAGAGCAGATCTTTCTGGGATTCTAAAATCAGTTATAATTTCAAGCATTGTTTCATTTAAAAAGTTTTAACTAAACTATTGTTTTAAAATTATTCATACATAAAATAGCCTTTTACGTTCCTTTGTGTATTATTCTAACAGCCAAAACTCTCCTCAAAACTTCAACGTTTTTGTGACAGTAAAATTATAAATTCAGTGGCTCGAATTATTATGTTAATCGTTGCTAGAAACTTGGTTATATTATCACATTTAAAAGTCCGATGAAGGTAACTCTCATCTATAGTAAGCCCTGCTCTAAAAGGAAACTGTTCTTTTATTTTTTAGAATCTTTCATAAATATTAATTTGCATTGCTTTGCTTATTAGATTAACATTTCTGAGTGAGACGACGTTTTGCAGAAACACACATCGGTGGAATAGGATAGCTCGTTCAATTTCCGTCGCTTTTATCCTCTGGGAGTTGATTTCATACCATGCTTTTTCCCCTCTCTAGATCATCGCTTGTTCCTGTTTGATACATATATGGATCTTACAAAAAGCCCTCTCAAAAATCGTTGCTATATTTGAGTTGGAGCTGATTAATCAGAAATAAAGCCAATTTTTCACCAAGAATAAGAATAGGGATTAGGAAACTACCACATGCAAGCATCAACTTTAGTCCAATACATTTTTTGGTACATCAAATTTTTAAATAGGAACGATTGCTACTCAAAGTTATTGCATAATTTAGATTTTCAGCAATCCAAAATTAAACAATTTTAAACGACCAATTAGATTTCAAATGAAGCAGAGGATTTGTTATTGGTAGAGTATCCTGTTCCGGCAAAATATGTCGGATTTCAATTTTCTCTTCCAGCATATTTTAGCGTGTACTAAATTGCATTCTAAAGAATTCATTATGAGTTTCAAAAGATTCATTATGAATCACAAACAATTCTACATTAATTGCAACTAGTTAAATAATTGATGTTTGGAAAAACATGTCGGATAATAGAAAATTAAAAGGAGATCTGGATGACAGGTGGAGGTTATGTTTCATCTGTATGATGAAACATTTACACTACGCTTCCCCATGAAAAGAAGTAGTGGTTTAACCAACACTATTTATATGATCAGTCACAGGGGTGCCTTCCAGCCCTTCCCCCACGAGACGTTGGAAAAGGGTAGCGGTTTAACCAACATGATTTTTGTAACCATTCACAGGGGTGCCTTACCGCCCCTTATGAGACTTTGGAAAGGAGTAGTGGTTTCACTAACATTATTTCTGTAAATAGACACAGGGGTATATTCCCGCCCAGCACGAGACGTTGAAAAGAATTAGTAGTTTGACCAACATTATTTCTATGGCCAATCACAGGGTACCTCCCCGCCCCTCATGAGAAGTTGGAAAGGAGTAGTGGTTTGAACAGCATTATTTCTGTGACCACTCACAGGGGTGCCTTCCCGCCCCCCAAGAAACCTTAAAAAGGAGTAACAATGTGACCTACATTATTTCTATAACCAGTCTTCCCGCCCCTCACGAGACGTTGGAAAGAAGTAGTGGTTTGACCAACATTATTTCTGTAACCAGTCACGGGGGTGCCTTTCCGCCCGTCACGAGACGCTGAAAATAAGTAGTAGTTTGACGAACATTATTTCTGTGACCAATCAAGGGGGTACCTTTCCGCCCCGCATGAAACGTTGAAAAGAAGTACTAGTTTGACCAACATTATTTCTATGACCAATCACAGGGTGCCTCCCCGCCCCTCATGGGAAGTTGGAAAGGAGTAGTGGTTTGATCAGCGTGATTCCTGTGACCAATCACAGGGGTGCCTTCCTGCTCCCCACGAAACATTAAAAAGGGGTAACAATGTGACCTACATTATTTCGGTACCCAGTCACAGGGGTGCCTTCCCGCCCCTCACGAGACGTTGGAAAGAAGTGGTGGTTTGACCAACATTATTTCTGTGACCAAACACAGGGGTGCCTTCCCGCCCCCCACAAAACGATGAAAAGGGGTAAGAATCTGAACTACATTATTTCTTTGATTGTTACAAGTGATCATAAAATAGTAGATTGCGTGCTAAAGGGAGAGGTTTCCGTCAACAATCATTGCTGAAAGTTTGAGTTTCGTTTCTAATATGGACGAATGATCAGTTGGATAGCTGGAAAGCCAACAAACCTGAAGAAGCCATAGAAATCGAAAGTCATTCAACCCAAAATTTGGACCACAATTTTTGTGTCCAACAGAACTTTTATCAAAGTTATCAAAAGTTACCGATCTATTACCAGGAATTTCTAAAATTTCCTTAAATTAGCATATATTTCCATTAAATACCGTAATTTTAAAAATATATGGAAAGTTTGATGAATTACCATAATTTCTAAAATTAATGGATATTTATCATTATTGTGCAAATTTATGATTTTTTTTAAATTATGAAATTTGTTAAAATTTATGAAATTTGTTGAAATTTATGAAATTTGTTGAAATTGATGAAATTTGTAGAAAATCATGAAGTTTGTGGAAATTAATGAAATCTGTTAAAATTTATGAAATTTGCGGGAATTTATGAAATTTGTGAAAATTTATTAAAGTTGTGGAAATTTTTGAAATTTATGATAATTTACTGAAAATTATGAAGTTATTAAAAATATGCTGGAAAAGATCATTAAGATACGGCAAAATCTGCCGGAAAAGAAAATAAAAATCCAGCCGAGTATACCGGATCAGTATACACTACGTTTATTATTTGTCTAAATCTTTCTATGATGAAAATAATGGGACGCGCATTTTGCAGTTCAATCAAAACATATTTTTGCATCTGACAGTCATTCGAAGATGACCTGCGAATTCTCAAAAATTGACAGAAACTTTCTTCAAAATGCAGTATTTTCCGAACGAATGCAGGTATTTGGAATTTAATTTTGTTATTCGACGTTATTCTCACCATAGAATAAAATATACAAATATAAAATCATTCTGACACCATGGCCCTTGAAAATTATATTTTCTTGTGAATTTTCCTGATTTGAAATGGAATTAGTAAAATGGAAAGCTTTCACGCATAAATTAATTCAATATGATATTCTTTCAATATGGATTAAAAATTGAAAGCAATTCCAGAATGTCAATTTTACAATGCAGTTCACAATTTTTAATAAAAATATGAAGATGGAAATGTTTATGACTGGATTATCTGAGTACTGAACAGCATTTCAATAATAACATTTAAATTTAAAAAATGTGAAATTCCTATTTTTTAAAGCAGATTTTTTGCAATTTAAACCTTAATTTCTTTATTAAAATAAAATTTATTAATAAAATTTATTTATCAAACTAATTTAGAAAAATTCAAACCAAAATTTTCAAATAAATTTCCTGAAAGAAAGTTGAATAATTTCTTACTAAATTCTCTTTAGCCGTAAATAAACATGTTGTTTTTTAACATAAAATTGTTGAATCAACATGCCGGAAGAATATTAAAGAGTATTGCCAACGGCCATACCACGCTGAAAAACCCAGTTCTCGTCAGATCACTGAAGTTAAGCAGCGTTGGACGCGGTTAGTACTTGGATGGGTGACCATTTAAGAATACTGACATGAGTGCTGTTGGCACATCGTGGGTGTGGTGAGCCCACACTTGTAGTTATTTATAACTACAAGAAAAACCTAGAAACACTACCCGAATCGGGTAGTGTCACGCCTTCCCTTTCAGGGTAGGCGTG
>CAKNYM010044993.1:10558-52942 GCA_932195095.1 Andricus curvator | reverse complement strand
TAAAACATGTAGAAGGAAGTGTTGTAAGAAATGGAAGTCATGTAAACTCTTAGGGGACACATTATGAATAAAGAAGAAGTAAGGTGGGATAGATTAAGTTTGTAAATAATTCTTGTTTTTCCATTTTGAAGGCATAAGTTGAATGCGTGATGTTGGTGAAGGCGACGTAGACAATTTACATATGTTTCACAATATTGCTTTCTTATTATTGCAATGAAGCTGAAAAGAGCCTCACCGGATTCTCAAACAAAAACGGCCCCCAATCCAAGTGAGATTTCTCATCAACCATTCGAAGGCACATGGTTCAAGATTGTTTTTAGCAAATCTTCAGCCCGATAGCCGCCGTATTGGATGAGTAATCGTTGAATTTGCGAATTTCGTTTTTCGCAATTTTCAACTAAATTAATCATAAGAAAAAACTAAAAAACTTTACAGTATTTCTTGACATCAAGATACATCTCCGTGAATTTTTCGCAACTTTTTTCGTGTAAAATTCGCAATGACAAAAATTGCAGAAATTTTTGAACTTAATTTTTTTCATCAAAACAATCCGTAAGCAAAGTCGAGTTTTTCAACATCAATGAGTCCCCCAAAGACGCATATATCCTAATCTTTTTAGATTTTTAAACAATGTGGACGATGCTTAAAAATAATATTATATTTACTTAGATATTATATTATATATTTTTTCGAAAAATGATCATTATATATTATTATTTATGACTATTATTGTATTATAGTATATCATTGTATTATATATTCCTCTATAGCTACGAAAACAGGGCACTCGCAGATTTTTGTGAGCATTGTAACCATACGGGTGACTGCTCACAGGCGCGAAAACACTGCATTTTCAATTACAAAAAACAAAACATTTTTCGAAAAAAGCTCTACGTTCCGGCCGGTACAATTGCTTTAGATTATGTGGTTGAAATATGACATTGAACAATCCATTCTTGTAGACGTATTATGGATCTGGTGAAACCATCAAAACGGACGGAATTTGAAATATGCGTCTTGTGGGGACTCATTAATTATAAAAAACTCGGTTTTTCTTACGGATCTTTTTGATAAAAAAATTGCGTGCAAAAATTTTTGCAATTTTTGTTCATTGCGAATTCCGCACGAAAAATTTGGCAAAAAATTAACAGAAATGTCTCTCGATGTCAAGAATACTGTGAATTTCTTCCGATGATTTATTTAGCTAAAAATTGCGAAGAACAAAATTTGCATAATCAACAATTACTCATCCAATATGGCCGCTTCCGGGCTGAAGATCTGCAAAAAATAATCTTAAACCAAGTGCCTTCGAATAGTTGATACAAAATCTCATTTGGGTTTGGGGCCGTTTTTGTATGGAAACCCGGTGAGGCCCTTTCACGCAATCGCGTTATTTTATTTATCTTTCATATTTGTCACGTTTGCCGATTTAATAGCCTACTTTCAATTATTATAATCTTTAATTTTAATTAAACACGTAGTATCTAACAAATCATTTCATAAATTCAAAAAAGGAAAAACGTCATTATTCAACATCAAACAAATTTTCACTATTTTTAAAGGTACTTTAAATTTAAGAAAAAACAATAAATCATCTGCCATACAAAAAATTGGCCAAGTACAACTATTTGTGAAATCAAAGTAAAGTATTCTTGATAAAATATATAAATAAATTTGTTTATAAAGTGCCCTACATATATTTTTAAATTAATATAAAGAAGCCATATTAGACATTATAGAACTTGGGAAGATTATATTATACCATAAATCTGCCATGCCCAGAAATTTGTTATGGTTATGAAAATCATTTTGCCTATAACATTCAATTCCATCAAGTTTTATGATGTCTTATATGGCTTCTCAAAATTTAATTGAAAATTTTCGTAGGGCACTTTATAAAAAAAGCGTCTTCAGATATTTTATCGTAAATATTTTTTCCCAAATTACTTGGCCAACTTTGATTTTCCAAGTTCATATATAGTTGTACTTGGCAGATTTTTCGCATTGCAGATGTTTTTGGTGGGATTTCATGTACGTCCTTGTATTTGAAAAAAAGATAGGTACGCGCAATTAATTCAATTTAAATTAAATGGCCAATTTATTCAATATAAAATATTAAATTATTTGTTCGAATAATTTGTGTTGAAAATTCATTAAATTAACTGAATTGCTTTATTCATTATCTCAATTGAATGGTACCATATTATTAAATTAAAATTTCACTTGGATTTCTCAATTTCAATTAAAATGGATAAACTGGCTGGATTCTGTGAACTTCACCCATAATTCACTTTCTATAAGATTTTATAAAAATATATTTTCCCATATACCCACGCCGGAACTTGCGATTACACGTTCGTTCAGAAGAATCTAAGTTGATCTTTACTCAATTCGTGACATCACAGCGAAGTAATGTGTTGACCATTACAAATGAGTGAAAAATATACAGTAATGAACATATTATTTTATAAGTATAAGCAGGGAGTGCAAGGCAGAAACAACGTCGATTACAATTATAAGATAATCATTAAAACGATATTGTTCAGAAAGTATAACCAGTATTGTCCACTGGATACGACAGTTGAAGGCTGCTGAAAAATGGAAGACCTAGAATCCGCATACGCAGGACAAATAGCCAAGATATGAGCAAATCCTCTCTTTGCCCGAGATTACAAATCGAACAGTTTCTCGATGGCTCATACATAAATTTAAACTCACCGATACGAATGCAACCTCCAATTGAACCCATATGCCTGAGCTGAATAATTGTGCTTGTGACATAAAAAGGGAGACGAAAGGTAAGATAAGATTGAATGCCCGGTACTAAGGGCAAATGTGGAAACACCTATAGACTGCCAGATCCTAGTACTCTACCATAAGCTAATCACTCTAAAAGGACTACAAAAATATGCAAGATTGTCTCTTTATTCTTTTGTAAGGCTACTGCATCCAATCCCCGCCATAAATGAGCTGAGTTACACACGCAGAAAATCTCCTTCAATTGCAAAACCCAATTGAACTTAACATTACTAGAAGGCTTAGCTGCTAATGAGTTTAATTTCTTCAAGCAGCGTACAGGATATCTTTGGTCCTCCATTTCCAACAGCCTCTCCAGCGAACTTAGAGCTAGCTTAAAAATCTCATAAGCCAATTGTAGTCTATCATTTTCGAGTCGCAAAGAATAATTTGGTGTATAAGACGAAAGGTTCAAAACCCTCCTGAAGAACTTCGATTGAAGCTTTTCGATCATTCCAATATACCTCAAACCCCAGACTGCGCTAGCATAATACAATACACTGAGTGTGAGACTCCGAAAAAGTGTGATTTTAGTGCACCAAGCATCAGATTTCGCAGAGGAAAGAATTCTTAGAACAAGACCCATAGCAACATTTGCTGAATTCATTTTCTTGGTAGCCTCTTCAAGGAAAAGACCCGAACTTGAGAAAATAGAACGTAAGTTTAACTTAAAAGATTCATTTACTTGAAAAAAATTTACTCTACAATATTATTCCATCAGGTTAATCTTAAATTGAAGATCAGCTTGATAATTGGCGAGGATCACTATATCGTCAGCATAGGCTAGTAAAATTACATCAATTAGGTGATCAATCAAAATTCCTATCGCCCCGTGGTTTCTTAGGTATTCCGCTAAATCAGAGATTAACAAGGCGTGCAGTGGGACCAAATCGCGAAAAGCTGGCCAAAAGTATAAAATGTTCATAAAATTGGCCAAATTCTGTCAGTCACTGGTTTTTGAGGTCGCTGATTACGAATCCGACGTCAAAAATTCCGAAAACAAAATGGCGGATCCAATATGGCGGAAGATTATGCTGAACAAATTTTTGAATTTTTTTTACATTGGTGTAAGGGGTTTTTCAAGATCGCTGATTACGAATCCGATTTCAAAAACTTAAAAAACAAAATGGCGGATCCAATATGCCGGACGAGTATGCTAAATACACATTTGATTTCTTTCAAAATTGGTATAAGGGGATTTTTGAGGTTGCTGATTACAAATCCGATATCCGCCATATTGAATCCGCTATTTTTGTTTTCTATTTTTGACACCGAATTAGTAATCAGCGAGCTCAAAAACCCCCTTGTACCAATTTTGAAAAGAATCAAAAGTTTATTTAGCATACTCGCCGCCATATTGGATCCGATATATTGTTTTTTAAGTTTTTGACATTGGATTCGCAATCAGCGACCTGGAAAAACCCCTTATACCAATTTAAAAAAAAAAAAAGAAAAATGCATTTAGCATACTCGTCCGCCATATTGGATCCGCCAATTTGTTTTCCGAATTTTTGACATCGGATTCATAATCAGCGACCTCAAAAACCCGTGAATAATAGAACTTGGCCCATTTTATGAACATTTTATACTTTTGGCCAGCCTTTCGCGATTTTGTCCTACTGTACACAGTGGTCCAGGAACGACAAAAAGTTGGTTAAAAGTCGATTTTTCAACTTTATTATTTCAATCGATTTCTATTGATTATCCATAACTGAATATGAGTGATGCTGTGTGAAAAGTAAAAACAAAATTTTAAACATATATGATTTATACAGTAAGGACAAGATTATTGTAGTCATAGGGTTGTTGCGTGTATAAGAAATAGCCCCAAATGCAACCCGTAATGCACCCGAGTTTGGAAAAAGATATTTGTGCAAGAGCCATTTTTGAATTCTCGCATTTCATTGGTCGGCCGCCATGATGAATTGACATAGGTGCAGTGATACGGTGGACCAAGTTGTAAACGAAATTTGAATTCCCGTATTTGATGTTGTTTATTGTTAAACAAATTTAAAAAACCAATAAGAGGATAATTGAATTCGTTAAATGCTGAGGAGGTATGAAATAAGAGTTTAATTAACTCATGTAGAGCCGATCTCGTACATTTTCGCAATGAACGGTATCTTGTTTTGTTTGCGAGGTTATGGTCGATGACAGTTTTCACAAAACAAAACAAATAAAGTTTCACGTGCTCGGTTTCATAGTCTCGAGCTCTCATTTGATGTGAAAAATAAACTGAAAAGTGCATAATTCGAGCTAGAAAAGGTTCGTGTACCATCGAGAATGAAAGGTGTACTACATATTCTCGATGAAGTCAAAACTTGATGAAAAATCGGAAGCTGTGAGGTTATAGCTGAAAGTTGAGTTATACCTGATATTAATGAAAATGTGAACCCCACAATCATGCTTTTCGAAGTTTAAAATCTTCGTCTTCAAAAAATCAACTTGGAATTGCTAGATAAGTATATTTTTGTTTTTTACAAGAATCTGCAAGTTGGAATTTGCTTCGTGAATAACATGTCATTTTTGTTTCAGAATTATTCGCAAAAAAGTCAGCCGCGACAACGATCATACCTATAATGCTCGCGCAGGGTGTCTAGCGGGCATCCTATTTTAAGAAAGCTTCAACTTTTAAACGAAGTTTGGAATTGTTTAATTTTGAAACGAGGTTTTCATTAATTTTCAAGGCAGTTTCTAATTAGAAATCTAAAATGATTCAGTTTTAAAAATCATGATACAGAATTTGAAAATTAATAATTTTCAATGACTTAGTTTGAATATCCTAATTTAAGAATGCTTCAATTTTTGAATGAAGTTTGGAATTTTTCAATTTTTAAGGCTTCAAGTTTGAATTCATTCATTTTGAAAGTTTCCAGTATTAGAAAATTAAAAAGCTGAATTTATAAAATCGTGATGCACAATTTCAAAATAAATCATTTTTACCAATTTAGTTCCAAGATCCTATTTTAAAAATGCTTCAATTTTTAAACGAAGTTTGGGATTGTTTCATTTTTAACCGAAGTTTTCATTAATTTTGAAGGCAGTTTCCAATTAGAAGACATAATAGTAAATATCAGGGAATTTCTGTAAGAAGTAACTGCGAAAAATAATTGATTTTAGTAAAAAGAAAAGTCTTGAAATTGTTTAAATCTCTTAAAAATATCTTGGAATCTTTTAAAATACCCTACAAGATTTCAAAGTCTTTGGAATCAATTATTATAATCAAATACTTGAAGTCAATCAAAACTTTCTCTGTAATCTTTTGAAATTACCTAAAATACTTCAAATCCTTTAAAATTCCTTGAAATTTCTTGAAACTCTTGAAAATGCCAAGGAATTTGAAACCATACCATAAAATATTTCAAATCATTTGATCAGTTTATCGATTGATTCTCAGGATGAATTAAATAAAAACTTTTAAAAAGTCTAAACAATACATTAAATTAGGTATATTTAGAAGAATTTAAGTGAATTACAAAAATTTGAAAATCATTCCAAAGAATTTAAGAGAATTCAGAATAAATTAATAAGAATTCAAGGTGAATTTCAAATCTCTTCAAATCTTTGAAACCCTACGAAAAACATCACTTCTGTTTATTAAATTCTTTAAAACCCACTAAAATGTAATGAAATCCCGTGAAAATCTGTGAAATCTGATATTTCCTGAAATCCTGAAAAAAAATTGAAATACCTTGAGATTTTTAAAAATCCTCATAACCATTGAAATCTATGGAAACCTCATAAAATCCCGTGAAATTCCTTGGAATCTTTGAAGATTCCCTAAAATACTTAAAATTAAAAGCTCTTGGAATGCCTTAGAAATTTTTAAAATATTGTAAAATCTTGAAAATCCTTTCAAATTATTTAAATCTATTAAGAATTTTTCAGAGTCTTTAGAAATAATCTAAAATATCAAAAGAATTCAAGACAATTCAGAAATACGTATAGACCTGAAATGCATAAAGATTAAGTTTTGATTTAAAAAAGTGACGTGAAAGTGATTTGAGAAAAAAGTTACTGATAGTAACTGCTTAGCAGCTCTCATTATTTTTCACAGTTACTTCTTACATAAATTCCCTGATATTTACTATTATGTCTTCTAATTGGAAACTGCCTTCAAAATTAATGAAAACTTCGGTTAAAAATGAAACGATTCCAAACTTTGTTTAAAAATTGAAGCATTTTTAAAATAGGATCTTCAAACTAAATTGGTAAAAATGATTTATTTTGAAATTGTGCATCACGATTTTATAAATTCAGCTTTTTAATTTTCTAATACTGGAAACTTTCAAAATGAATGAATTCAAGCTTGAAGCGTTAAAAATTGAAAAATTCCAAACTTCATTCAAAAATTGAAGCATTCCTAAATTAGGATATTGAAACTAAGTCATTGAAAATTATTAATTTTCAAATTCTGTATCATGATTTTTAAAACTGAATCATTTTAGATTTCTAATTAGAAACTGCCTTGAAAATTAATGAAAACTTCGGTTCAAAATTAAACATATCCAAACTTCGTTTAAAAGTTGAAGTTTTCTTAAAATAGGATGCCCACTAGACACCCTGCGCGAGCATTATCAATATGATCGTTGTCGCGGCTGACTTTTTTGCGAATAATTCTGAAACAAAAATGACATGTTATTCACGAAGCAAATTCCAACTTGCAGATTCTTATAAAAAACAAAAATATACTTATCTAGCAATTCCAAGTTGATTTTTTGAAGACGAAGATTTTGAACTTCGAAAAGCATGATTGTGGGGTTCACATTTGCATTAATATCAGGTATAACTCAACTTTCAGCTATAACCTCACAGCTTCCGATTTTTCATCAAGTTTTGACTTCATCGAGAATATGTAGTACACCTTTCATTCTCGATGGTACACGAACCTTTTCTAGCTCGAATTATGCACTTTTTAGTTTATTTTTCGCATCAAATGAGAGCTCGAGACTATGAAACCGATCACGTGAAACTTTATTTGTTTTGTTTTGTGAAAACTGTCATCGACCATAACCTCGCAAACAAAACAAGATACTTTTCATTGCGAAAATGTACGAGATCGGCTCTACATGAGTTAATTAAACTCTTATTTCATACCTCCTCAGCATTTAACAAATTTAATTATCCTCTTATTGGTTTTTTAAATTTGTTTAACAATAAACAACATCAAATACGGGAATTTAAATTTCGTTTACAACTTGGTCCACCGTATCACTGCACCTATGTCAATTCATCATGGCGGCCGACCAATGAAATGCGATAATTCAAAAATGGCTCTTGCGCAAATATCTTTTTCCAAACTGGGGTGCATTACGGGTTGCATTTGGGGCTATTTCTTATACACGCAACAACCCTATGACTACAATAATCTTGTCCTTACTGTATTTGCCGCATATTTTATGATCTTGCTTAAAATGAGATTAAAACTTAAACTTTCATAATAAATAAATAATTTTGCCAAACGTTGCCAAAAAAAGTGAGGTTGTGGAAGCATTCTGAAGATATGTGAGTAAAGTTTCGCTCAAAAATTAGACCCGGGAAAGTGCGGGAATTAGTGTAAAACGTTAATTTATAAAAAAAAATTATAATGCACGGTATATGTGCATTATTGCACTCATACATTTTAGAACGAATTATTTGTAGTTTAAAAATTAATTTTGGCCGTTTTCAGCTTGTTTTTATTTGAAAAAACATATTTTAAGGTAAAATGATATTTTTAAATGTTATTTTGATAAATTTTAACAATTATTTATAACATTAAAATATTTTATATACTTGTTGCCCTATTGCTTTGAAATCATTTTAAAAAGTTATAACAACAAAAAATATATGGTTTTGTGAGAAGTGCTATTAAAGGTAAGTTTTAATCTGCCTGTTACCTGCTCACAACTGCATTAAGAAAGGTGCCTCGCGAAGGCCTCGAACAGGCCGCGCGGCTCGAAAGTTGGGACAGTGCCGTAAAGCTCCTTGCGTCAGGTAGGTATTAGCTTTAAAGTTACTGTAATTTTTAAAGTACACTACCCTTCTTGATGTTAAGGAAAGTTTTCTTATGTTTACTACTTCAGTTTGAATGAGCCATAGCGTCAATAAAGATATGAATATTAAGAAGAAAATGGGTGTTCTTATTGACTATCTTTTCCAAAAATCTTTCCTGACTGTACACTGTGAAAAAAATTTGTTTAGCCTTCTACTTTTGGTTTTACAATCACAACTTTCATCAGTCTTAAGAAAATTCTCTTCAAGAAAACACGGAAAAATCTCGGTCCTACATTCATATTTTGCCCAATTTCACTTTAAAGATCTAAAAATGGAAAAGTTTAAAACAAATGCCGATATCTTTTATTTTTATCGTAAAATGGGTCATGGAAATTTTTTGAAATGTTTTTTAGAAGGAAATTGTGCAGAAGTGCCAGAGTGTGAAAAAAATGAATTAAAGACAAAACTTCAATCTTTTTCCAAGTACGCTGAAAAAGTGGAGCAGTGCACAATATTCAAAAAAAACTTTTGTGTCTAAAAACGCAATGTGGAGGAAGATGGATTTGTATTGGTCAATTGGTGATTCCCAACAGAGAAGGTATTAGTAATGAATATTTTAGAAGCTGCATTTTACTTTGGGACTTTGCAATTATTTTTTATATTATTAATTTTTCTCAAATTATGTTTCTGGAAATGCGTTTCTGTTAATTTTGACTTGAGTTTTGTTCATTATCAGCACTGCTATCATCAATTATTAACAGCATTTCATAACTATGTTATGCTACACATAAACTTTTATCATATTCTTGAAATGAAAATGTCTTCACAGCTGTTTTGGTCGTCCAGAAAAATCTTTCCAAAACTTGAGGGAAAGGTCTAAGCGCAGAAAAACTGAAGATTTAAGGATCATCAACAGCGCTGATCAACTTGCTTTCGCTACATTTATGAAGTTAAAAACAGAAGGTAATGAATCAGCTGCTAAGGTAATCAAAAAAGTATCTACATCTCCGAAACATTAAGCCACAGAGATGTTAAATCACTTGAGAATTCAAGACAAGGAGATTCCTAAGGTACCAACAAAGTTATCAGCTTTGGAGGCTGTAAGACTTACTTTTGATGCTGAATTAACGAAAGAGCAGTATCTTCTGATTCGAAGAATATCGGAATTACATCATCACAATTTATTTCCATCGTATAATGATGTCGTAGAGGCAAAAAAGAGTGTTATCCAACAAACATTTAAATCAATGAAAAGCAATGTGAGGTGAAACTAAAAGACCTACTTGTATCACACAACAATCAGCATTCTCTCACTTCTGACACCTGATCACGATGCTAATAATGAATTTGTTGAAAATAAGTATATTTTACACGTGAAATACGGTTTTGATGGTAGTGGAGGACATTCTCGATACAATCAAAAATGTAGTGACCCGGAATCCAGTGATGCTTATCTTTTTGGGACATTCATAGTGCCTATTAGACTGTCAGACAAAACAACAAATGTAGTGATCTGGGAAAATCCACGACCTTCCTCTACTCGATTTTGTCGGCCTGTTCGATTACAGTGGGTTCAGAAAACCTTTGATGTTTTTAAAAATAAAGATAGGCACATGTGTAACGAAATTTCGAGTCTGGAGCCCTTTATTTCGAATAACACGTCAGTGGAATTTTCTCTAATGCTGACCATGATTCATGGAAAGGTAAAAATTAAAAAAATACTAATATTTTTCCAAAAAAAAGAAATGTTATGTGAATTTATCATTTATTAAAATGTATTCAAACAGGTCTGTAATGCACTAAATGACAGTACAAGTGCGGAATGTTATATTTGTGGAGCTAAGCCATCAGAAATGAATGACTTAAGTATGGTGATGGAGAAAGCAGAGTACAGGTCGACTTTTAAATTTGCTCTTTCTACACTTCATGCCCTCATAAGAATATTCGAATCTCTTATCAAAATTGCATATTGTCTAGATAGCGAGCAATGGAAGGTTAATATTTAATATAAGTGCATTACATTTTGTTACATGTTTAAATTAGATGGATGCGAATGATGGGAGCAAAAAATCTAAAAGAGTGGAAAAAAGAAGAAATATAGAAGTCTTCTCAATCCCAAATGGGACTTAATGTAGATTTTCCAAGACAGGGACAAGGAAACTCTAATAATGGCAACACAGCTAGACGATTCTTCTCTAATCTTAAGGTTGCAGACGAAATCACAGGTGAAACTTCAATCCTTCCTTTGTCACAATTATCTTGTATTTTTAATTAGACTCCTTTAATTACAATAAAATTTTTTCAGGACTTGATGAAGAACTAATATCTCGCTTCGGAGATATATTAATGGCTATATCTAGTGGATATCTAATAAATACCGAGAAATTTGAAGAGTTTTGCAAAGACACTGCCACTCTTTATGTGGAACGTTATTCGTGGTATCCAATGACACCAACCGTCTATAAAGCTTTAATCCACGGACCTGCTATTGTAAGTGAGTCTATTCGTCCTATTGGTATGTTATCTGAGGAAGCCTTGGAAGCCAGTAATAAAAATATTAGAAAATATCCAGGGCGGTTTACAAGGAAGTTCTCTCGCGAAAAGACCAACGAGGACATTTTCTTACGGTTGCTTCTCAATTCCTGCTCGAAACTCTCTAGTGCTCGGCCAAAAAAGAGAATTAGAGATATACCAAAGCGAGTCCAAGATCTCTTGATATTAATGGATAATCAAAATTATGAATCTCAAGATGACGGTGAAAGTGATTCTCATGAAGCCGAAGAATCAGAAGAAAATAGATTCTAGGTTAATACCGAAATCTTGCTATCTTGAAATTTTAATAATTTAATTTTATTTATATGTAAAATTAAAAGAATACATAATTTTCATTTATTAAAAAATTCGGTTGTTCATATTTTAATATTCCTATGTCAATTGCGCTGTCATTGAAAAATACGACATTTCGTTACCTTTTCATGTTTTGAAACAACGTAAAATTTTTATATTACATTTAATTCACCAATTAGAATTTAGAACTTCCCTTTTCAAGTAATTTTGAATTTTTTTTAACATATTTTTTATCATAATCTTCAAAAATCCCAAATTAACTATCTTTGTTTAGGTTGAAAAAAAATTTCCAAATTTTCACCGCCATTTTTTATCTGTTATTTTGAATTTCAAATTTTTCATATCAAATTCATTATCAGTGACCTTCATAATGCCTAAATACTAATTTTGATGAAAATCCAATTAAATTTAGACTTTTGACCAACTTTTTGTCGTTCCTGGACGCGCCTCTATTTCACACATATATGTGGGCAAGTCTTCATAGGCGAATAAAGTTTCACCTATTGTTCACCGCAGATGATGTTTCAGGGACTTCACTGCTGCTTCCCATATTCCATCAAAATGTGGAGTACGGGGTGGAATAAAATTCCACTCGATTTCTTGTTCTGATAAAGATTCCTTAATTTTGTTGTTATGCTTGTTCGAATTTATCAAGCTGTGAAGTGCCTTCAACTCATTATCTGCTCTGACAAAGTTGGCCGCATTGTCTAAGTAGACAGCTTGTGCTTTCCCTCTGCTTGAAAAAAATCTTCTCAATGCACTGAGAAACGCCTCTGTCGTCAGATCACCGACCAATTCTATGTGAATGGCTTTTGTTGCTAGACAAACAAATACCGCAGATTAAACGTTTATTTTGGCTCTATTTCGAAAACGCTTCTCCTTGATATAAAAGTAACCGCAGTAATCGACTCCGGTGTTTTCGAAGGGACGACTAGCTGTAAGCCTAACCTTAGGAAGGTCGTCCATTACATAGGAGATACATAGGAGAATCCTTGGGCTTTGCTCGGCAACATTTAATGCAAGCATGTATAATTGTTCTGACAACGGCTCTGCCATCGATAATCCAATCATTTTGTCTTATAGCATACAGAGTAGCGTTAGAACCGGCATGCATAGTTTTTTCATGAGTTTCGCGAACTAGAAGATCAGTTATAGGGTGGGTTTTGAGAAGTAGAATGGGATGCCTTGGTTCATATACGACATCAGATTTCGTATTTCTCCCTGCTACTCTCAAGGTTCCATTCTCCATGAATGGGCTTAACGTTAAGACCTTAGAATGTTTGGGAAGCTCCTTGTCTGTTGTTAAAGCCTGGATTTCTTCTTGCATTGCTTCACACTGTACAAGTTGAATAATCTGTTTCCATGCATCTCGGCACTCACCAATAATAGAACCGAAATTGCCTGATTGCTTGCGTACATTCTTGATGAAGCGCAAGCAATGCGCAACGACACGAATCAACCTCGACAACGAATAGTAGCGTTTCCATAATTCACAACTCTCAACGTTGATTTACGTCAAGACGGTAATCCTCTTTCTTTCAGGAACCTCCACCCTCTGTAACGAGAGGTTTGGCCACGCTGATTTAGACTGGCTAAGCCAAGCTGGCCCGTTCTTCCAGAAATGATTATTAAGAAAGTCCCGCGGTAGCTGTCCTCTTGAAATGAAATCAGCGGGATTCTCATTGATTGGAACGTGCCTCAATTCTATTACATTAGTCAATTCCTGAATGTCGCTAATCCTGTTAGCGACGAAGGTCTTCAAAACATGAGGGAAGGTGTTGATCCAATTCAGTACTATGGTGGAGTCAGACCAAAATTTTGTTTTGTCAAAGTTCCGTTTCAATGATTCCTTGAAGATCTTGAATAATTTGACTAAAAGAACTGCAGCACACAATTCCAATCGTGGAATTGTGACATTCTTGACTGGAGCAATTCGGGATTTTGCACACAATAGCATTGAGTGTTGTCCTTTCTCATTTAATGAACGTACGTATATACAGGCGCCATACGCGTTCTCACTGGCATCAGCAAATCCATGAAGCTGTAGATTTTGAGTATCTGTAACCGTCACTGATCTCGGAATGATCCAGTGGTTTAATACTTCCAGCTGAGCTCGATATGCTTTCCATGAGGACGCTGATTCAATGGGCAATGGATCGTCCCATCCCAGGTTGAGTTTCCAGAGGTCTTGCAATTCAATCTTGGCCAATACAATGATTGGAGCCAAGAGTCCTAAAGGATTGTACAATTGAGCAATCTGTGATAGCATAGTCCTCTTCGATGTAGGTTTCTCTTCCAGATCCATGTTGATGTCAAAGTTTAGCGTATCCTTTGCGGAATTCCAACATACTTCCAGAGCTTTCATGGTCTCGTCCTGACATATTTTCTTTCGAACGATATTTGAACAATCCGACAACCCCTTGATGAGTCTCTTGTCATTGGCTATACACTTGCAGAGACGTAGACCTGCCCTTTTCGTCAGTACTATGAGATCATCTCTAAGTTCTCTAGCCTCTTCCACGGCGTTGGCTCTTGTTAATAGATGACCCACATAGAGATCATTCCTAAGTACTTCAGCTGCTCTTAGAAAGTGTTCACCCTCGTCGTCAGCAAGTTGTGTTAGACAACTCGTTGTCAGGAATGGAGCCGCAGATGTTCCGTAAGTTACCGCATTAAGCTGGTAAGATCTCTAAGGCTCCTTATCATTGAACAGCTAAAGAATTTTCTGGTACTGCCTATCCTCAAATGAATCAGAAAACTGTCGATACATTTTTTATATGCCTGCACTTAGAACATATGTATGTCGACGGAAGCGCAAGATCAACTCAAATACTCCGACCTGAGTCTTTAACCCCCCCATCAGTGTGTCGTTGAGTGAGAACCCTGTGTCTGACTGTTCTGATGCATTAAAGACAGCTCTGAGTTCTATAGTAAAGCTGGACCCCTTGATGACTGCGTGATGCGGAATATCATATCCGCTCCTGTCTGTGGCTGGAATATGCTCCATGTGACCCAGCTCCTCGTAGAATCTCATGAACTCGTGATACTGATCACGAAAGCTGACATTTTTATTTAACCTTCTCTCAAGAGCAAAGTATTTCCGCCGGGCTATATCATATGATGATCCTAATTCATCTCGCTTTTCGTTAAATGACAATCATACCACGTAAAGCCCTGATGAATCTCGTTGCACATGCGACCGGAAATGCCGTTCACATGCCTCTTCTTCTGCAGATAGATGTTGTTTTTCTCCTGTATTTTCTATTATCCAGAAATTCTCTAACTGTGCACTGAGTGCGTCTCTTACCAAGTTGCATGATAAATTCTGCTTGCCCCAAGCATTGTTGACTTTTCCTGTGACAATTCATCCTAGATGCGTATTCTGCAAAGATGTTCTCGGTAAGGAGAGAGGAACTTTGCCGGTGCGTAGGAGATCATAAAATTATTCTCCTCCTATTAAAGCATCAATTTTTTCTGGCTTGTCGAAGTCAGGCTCTCACAGCTTTATGTGACTAGGGATTTTTAGGATTTCTTTCTTGAGTGGAGCAGAAGGATTGTTACCAGTAATTTGAGGAAAGATTAGGAAATGGAGTTTTATTGTGTAGTTAGACTTTTTAGATATAATTTTGGCAGTTATCCAATCAGTACTAATCAGTACACTTCCTTTCTTTAGATTTAATCGATTAGCAAATTCTTTCGTTATAAAATTTGGTTGAGAGCCCCTGTCTGAAAGAAACCTACGCGTAAATTTCTCTCCTTTGCTATCAAACATATCAATCAAAGCTGCGGATAAAATGACCTCTGAAGAATTTAAAACATACAAATTTTTTATTTGTGACGACGCTTACAAATCGTGCAATTCCCAGTCTACAATCTGCAATCAAATGATTGCGTTTGAAACAATTAAAACAAAGTCCTTTCTTTTTAACTACTTCCATTCTTTCGTTTGCAGGCAACTTTACAAGTTCTTCGCAATTCTGGATGTAATGATGACCTTTACAATTAGGATATAAACCATTCTGCTGCATAGTGACCAAAGATTTTCCAACCTGCTTCTTATCATTATTGGAGAAGCCCTTGTTATTCAACCTCGTGTTTTATTTACTCTGATCGCAGAATTCAGGATTTAGCGTTTCCAACATCTGACATCGCTCGCGCAAAAATTCTATAAGTTTATCAAGTTTTGGCATATCCCTACCCTTCGCCGATTGGTCCCACTCTCTCCGCGACTCTTTATCTAGCTTGGATGCAATTAAACATATGATTGGCGTATCCCACTTATTAGTGGGTTCCTCTAGAACCTCTAATGCACGCACATGCCTAAGTGTTATATCAAGCAGATTCCTTAAGCTCGACGCGGATTCTTCAATTGCCAAAGCTGGCAAGTCAATTGAAGCCTACATGTGATTTTGAATTATAATTCTTTTATTATTGTACTGTTCGTCAAGAAGCTTGCAGGCTTGGTTAGTGAAAAGTGTATTCGGCTACTCCAACTATCCATGACAGGAGTAGAGCTGCGCGAACTCGCTAATTCTCGCAAATTTTCGATTTCTGCTTGGCGTTGAGCTAAGAGCTCAGTGTTTCAGCTGTAAAACGCCGAGGCAGTCGTTCATTATTTTATCATAATCATTCCACGTTTCTACCATCTTTTTTAATCGCAATTGTATTTCTTATACTATAATTGGATCATGCGGTTGTTCGCTTGACCATTTTTCTAAAAAGGTTCGAAACTTAGTTAATTTAGTTTTGCAGATTGTACGTGATTGACGAGCACTTTCTAAATCCATTGTTACTTTATAGATAACGATATAAAATACAAATTACGAAAGGTCAATAATACAAATACAAGTTTGTTTACAATACGCATACTTGAGTCCTGTTGATTGATGAGTCATATATTACTCAGTGATTACCCAATTTTCTCAAAGCGTCTTCTCCAAATCCGATGATTACCAAAGTTGAATTGTCAATGAAATTTCGTCCAATTGATTAAAATATAAATTAATTGTAGTGCTGGTTCTCTCCACATATGAATCGTTGATATTTCCCAGAGTAGAATGAAGACATCGATTCTTTCGTTGCAGTTTCCATGGCCTTATGGATGATTCCCTCGTTATTCGTTGCGGTTGCAACGACCTGTTAATTTCGGTTCCTTGAATTCTTTGACTTCTTGACTGCTAAGTATCAGTCAAGCCACTTTCAGGAATTTTGGCGCGGCATTCTCGACCCAGCGTCACCTTTGATTCTCGAGTGTTTCAATAGCACTATGACTTATCAGTTCACGACTGGCGAATCAGTTTTCTTTGCCGAACAGTTCTTTTTCTTTGCACTAATTTGTCTATTTAAGAAGTTCACCAATTCAGTGCGAGGATCCGACTAACGAAGGACCATGTCGACGCGTGCAAGTGTCTAGTTTTTAAAATGAGGTTCGTTCACTTGACGCGGGTTTGTAAAAAAGTATAAATAATTTAATAGTTTCTTGATGTGATTATAATTAATTAAGGGCCAATGATTTCTGGTACTCGTAAAATATGGTAACAACTGGTAACACTGAGTTTATTCAAATTTAAATAAAGGGGTGAGAATAGAGGGGAAGGGAAGCATGCCAGACAAGGTCGAAGGTACGGCTATAAAATGAACCCACCCTCATGAACTTCTATATTCAGTCAAAGCAATTATGCTCCAGCGAATTAAATAATAATTATTGTAAGTGATTCTAAGGCGTGATTCAGAAGAT
The DNA here is from genome assembly GCA_932195095.1 of Andricus curvator. Classification (NCBI taxonomy): domain Eukaryota; kingdom Metazoa; phylum Arthropoda; class Insecta; order Hymenoptera; family Cynipidae; genus Andricus; species Andricus curvator. Next base: position 35,586 of record CAKNYM010044993.1, on the reverse strand, counting down.
TTGTAGGGGCGAGATATAGATTAGTATTGTTGGGTTTTCTATAAGTAAAACACATACACTTTAATTAATCGTAAATTTATTGAAAGAAATTAAGAGACAGATATTTAAGTTGTAAACTTCAATACAAGAAAACGCAGTTGCTGCCGTTAAGGTTCAACGCTGACTAACTGCTAGATTCGTTAGACTAAAGGTTCGTACCTGAAGGGCTAAGACTTTCGCTAAAGTATGAATTCCAGGTAGACACTTTTCTGAGTGAAAACTGAAAACATAGCTAGAGAGACATTTTAGAACGTCGAAATTATTTCGAATATTTCAACACTCCCGCTTAATTTTATAGTTCTAACACATTTAATTTTGTTCGCAAATAACAAAATTGCTGCTTGGACATGGGTTTGGTAAAAATATCCGCTAAGTGATCTTTAGATTGAATATAAGTAATCTCAACCTCCTTTTTGTTTACAATATCGCGAATGAAGTGATACCGAACATCAATGTGCTTTGATCGCTTATGATTTTCTGAATTATTTGACATTTTTATTGATGCTTGGTTGTCAACAAAAATTTGTACGGTGCTACAATCGACGTTTAACTCATTTAAAAAACGACATAACCATACAGCTTCTTTTACTCCGTGAGATAACGCTATATATTCAGATTCAGCAGTAGATAACGCGACAACACTCTGACGTTGGCTTGACCATGATATCGGTGCACCATTTAAAAAAAACACGAAGCCGTTTCTTGATTTTCTAGTATCTGGACACCCTGCATAATCTGCGTCTGTGAAACCTCGTAATGACAATGGACTCCCGCTGTTTCCGAACACAATCCCGAAGTTTACTGTTCCTTTCAAATATCTAAGGATTTTCTCAACATATTCCCAGTGTTCCTTTTCATAACAGTTCATAAATTGACTGGCATAATTAACCGCAAATTCAATATCTGGACGGCTAATCCTAGCTGCAAATAATAAAGATCCTATTGCTTCGCGATACGGAATAGTTAAGTGACATAAATTTTCGCTTTGTTCATTTTTACAAAGATACATCCCTGGCTCAGCAGGTACGCTCGAAGATTTCGCATCTTTAACATTAAATTTCTCTAATCGGTTATTTATATAGCTTGATTGACAAATTTTTATAGACCCTTTTTCACGATTTCGTTCAATCTCTAAGCCTACGAAATTACATGCACTATCGACAGTAATTTGGAAATTGCTTTTCAAAAAGTTTAACACATCATCAATCGCACTCTGACTTTCACTCGTTATCAAACCATCATCCACTTACAATGCTAAGTACACAACACTTTGATCCACATTTCCCACGAAAACACATTTTTCACTTTTAATATTTACAAAATTAAATTTTCTCAAGAAACATACAAATTTTCATTCCAACATCTTGGAGACTGCTTCAGTCCGTAAAGACTTTTGTGTAACTTTTAGACAAAGTTGCTTTTATCTTCATTGATGTAACCTTGAGGTTGCTCTAAGTATATTTCTTCACGTAGATCTCCATAAAGAAATACCGTTTTCACATCAAATTTTGCAATTTCAACATTTCTTTCAGCTGTGAGTGCTAACAATATTCGGATTGACTCGTGTCTTACAACTGGAGCGAAAGTTTCAAAATAATCAATTCCCTCGCGCTGAAAGAATCCTTTAGCAACGAGTCTTGCTTTATATCTTTCTGTATTTTTGGAAGGGTCTGTTTTAATGGCAAAGACCCATTTGCTACCAATTGCTTGCTTACCTTGAGGCAGTTCACACAAGGACCACGTTTCATTTTGTTCAAGAGCATCAATCTCTTCATTTATTGCTTGTTTCCATTTTTCCGCATTTTCGCTGATTTGAGCTTCGTTGAACGTTTTTGGTATAGTGTCCACACATAAAGCTACAGGGATTCCATAGCGATCCGGAGCAGGAATCAGATCTTGATTTCTCAATCTTCTTCCCTGGGACTCGTCTGTAATCTCTTCGTTTTCATCAAGATTCTCAGGGTCTTCAACTATATTTTCATTTTCTATTGGGTCTATATCTACGTTGAAATCAATGTCAACATAAAAATTACCTGATTTGCTGTTCTTCTAAGGGCTGGAGATATTTTCGTTGAAGTCCACATCGCTGCTGATATAAATTTTACAAGCCTCATCATCCCACAGTCTGTAGTTGCTAGATTCCCCATCATACCCAACGACAATAACTTTCTTACTTTTCGGATCAAGTTTACGACGTTGCTCCTTTGGCACGTTGAGGTATGCTTCAGCACCAAATACTTTTAAGTGCGTTACCTGAGGTCTACGACCAAACCACTTTTCATAAGGAGTTTCTGTCTCGTTTGGTCTTAGAAATACTCTATTAAGAACGTAGCACGCTGTGTTAATTGCTTCTGGCCAAAGTTTACTATCGACCTTTTTCCCCAATAACATCGTCCTTGCACTTTCTACGATTGTCCTTATTTCCCTTTCAGCTCGACCATTCTGCTCATGAACGTAAGGAGACGAAAATTCATGTATAATACCTTTTTCTTTTAGATAGCTACTAAACTCGTCAGACATGTATTCTCTTCCATTGTCTGATTTAAATGTTTTTATTTTAGTGCCCAGTTGCGTTAATACAAAAGCCTCAAATTCTTTAAATTTGCTAAAAATCTCGGATTTTCGACGCAGGAAAAATGTTTTTCTAAAACCTGTGCATTCATCTTTGAATAATAGGAAGTATTTTGTCCCGCGCGGCGATTCCACGTTTATCGGACCACAAAAATCGCTATGAATTTTTTCCCCTGGCGCAAAAGTGCTTACATTTCTAGAAGAATTATATGATTTCCGAGTCTGTTTGCCCATGATACATGCTTCACAAAAATAATCCGCTTTTCCATTCTTTAAATTACATAATTCAAGTTCATCGCATGTATTCTTTACCACACGTATATTAATATGAGCCATACGTTCATGCCATAATTTCAATTTTTCTAGGTTTGATTCTACATTTTGTACGACGTTGCATTCAACAGGCATTTTAATTTTAAAAAACATTTTAAATAAGGTATTATGCCGGGCGCCTATAGATGAAAGCTTTCCATCTTTGTCGCGAATCTCACATTTATCTTTAAACGCATGAAAAGAAAAATCATTATCGCTAATTGTACATTTCTAAGTTCGCGTTCTTGTAATATACCATTTTAATCTTCCTGAATGATAATTGTGCCCTTACCAGTTGCTGCTAGGATTTTTTCATCTGCTACTTTGACAAGGTGGTCGTTGGTGATATCTTCGATTGATGTGAAGAAATCGCTTCTGTATGTCATGTGCATACTAGCACCTGAGTCTGCGATCCAAATATCTTCATCTGCAACAGTTGGGTTTGAAAACAGGGCCCACACATCGCACACGTATGCTGATGTTGTTTTTATTTTAGCTTTACTGTCTTTATTCACTGCACTGTCTTTTTCACTATTTTGAGGACACTCGCGCGACCAGTGTCCTTTTTCTCGACAAATCATACATTTTGTTCGCTTTTTCAGTTCTTGAATGTTTTTCTTTAATTTATTTCCTTTTACTGCACTAATCGTAGTTCTTTGCACATGGAGTGCGAGAGCGTTCACACTATCATCCGCAGCAGCGAGACGCTTATCTTCTTTAATCAATCTAGATATCAGCTTTGATTTCTTCCTTTCTGTCTCTGGCGTACATTCCCATGCTATTCGAAATAAAGAAAAACTTCTTGGCAAGCTGCTTATTAGCTTGGATATAATCGCTGTTTCTGAAGGCTTTTCTCCAGCATCTTCTAATTTTTTGCATATATTTTCAAGTTTTTCAATCTGAATGGCGATGCTTTCACCATCGTTCATACGTAATGCGTAAAATTGTTCCCATGCATTTTGCTTTGCATCAACACTAGTATCACCGTACAAATCTTTTAACTTGTTCCAAATTTCATCTGGTATATTAGAATTTATCAAAGTTGGATGTAAGCTTTTATCTACTGAGGAAATTAGTATTACCGCTGCTTGAGATGATTTCTTCATCCAATTTTTCCAGTCAGCTGCTACCGTTGTTTTATTAGGTTCTTCTTCAGTTCCATACACAAAACCTGTCAATTCTTTTGCTTGCAGAACAAAAGTCACACCAAATTTCCACAAAGAATAATTTGGTCCATTTAGTTTTGTAATGTCCAGAATTTCCTTATCAGCCATCATGAGAAAATTGTTGCACTTTCACTAAATAAAACAGCAATTCACTTAAACAATTGCTATGTCTCTCAAAGTTGCACTAAATAAATCACAATCGCGCAGTGGAAGCGTGCTGGGCGCCTAACCTGTTGGGTTTTCTATAAGTAAAACACATACACTTTAATTAATCGTAAATTTATTGAAAGAAATTAAGAGACAGATATTTAAGTTGTAAACTTCAATACAAGAAAACGCAGGTGCTGCCGTTAAGGTTCAACGCTGACTAACTGCTAGATTCGCTAGACTAAAGGTTCGTACCTGAAGGGCTAAGACTTTCGCTAAAGTATGAATTCCAGGCAGACACTTTTCTGAGTGAAAACTGAAAACATAGCTAGAGAGACATTTTAGAACGTCGAAATTGTTTCGAATATTTTCAACAAGTATTAATAGGACGTAGCATTTTAATTGAAAACTCGTCCTTCAACCTCAAATACTTATTTGCAATCGAGACCGTAATTCACTCTGCACTTTTTTTTTTTAAATTTAAAATCGTATTTTATCTGAAAAAAAAATATTAATTACTATATATATAATAATCAGTGCTTCGCGCTTGACCGGTTAAACAATTCAAATAATTTCTAAGTCTAGCCGTTTAGACATTCAACCTGTACAAAAGTTCATTCGGTTAGACTGCCTACTGTTTTTAACTTCTTTTGTAGGGTTTCGTTTACCGTTTTGGCCGGGTGTCCGTCGGTCCGTTGTACTTTTTCCAATGAGGGAAAGTGAAGAAAACTCCTATTCCTAACTCACAACTGGTGCGAAGTGAGGAGATGGGGAAGTAAATGAGGAAGAAATTGAGGAAGGGAGGGAAACTCCTAACTCTCAGCTCATAACTCACGACTCAGGGAAGTGAGAGATGTTGTAACTAAGGGAGGTGGCGGGGAAATAAGGGGGTAGAGAAAGTGATCGGAAATCTGCTGGAAGTCAGGTGAGGGGGAAGTAGATGATGAAGCAATTGGGAAGGAAGGAGAATATAGGGGAGCAGAAGTGCAAAGTATGGGACGGCGAGGTTTGAGCGAATTATTTACTTCTTCACAAGCTACGAAACCCTTTCTGTAGGCGCGAGGCGCCTACTTCAACTATTTTTTCAAATTGAAAATAACTTCAGTTGGGAGCCTTAAATTGTGCGTAGCCCGAAAAACGCAGTTTTTGTAGTCCTGATTTTGAAGTTTAAATCCGAAGGCAAAGAGTCCAGTGGATAATCAACATTATGTTCTAAGCAAAGTCTTCAGTTTTCTAACATAATATTATAAAGCTATTAAAAATGAACTTCAATGTTTAGGAATTATTGATATTTTTTTTTATTTTTTGCAGGCACACAGTTTCACTCTATTCGAATCGTTTCCCTCTTTTCGCATTTTTCCATTTTAATGCGAACTGAATTAAAAGCCAAAAAATAATTATAAAAAAACTATTATATTTTTTGTTGAAAATTCGTTTTTTCAAGTTTGAAAATTTACCTCTTTTGGTGGAAATTTCATCTTTTTTGGTTAAAAATGCAACTGTTTGATTAAAATGATCGATTTCGGTTGAAAATATTACTATTTTGTTGAAAATTAATTCTGTTTATTTTTCTTGAAAAGCAACTGAACATTTAATGTTAAAAACTTGACTGTTCTGAAAATTGAATTATTTGGTTAAATATCCATTTATTTTGTTGAACGTGCAATATTTTCACTGGAAATGTCAGAAATTTAAAGCATTTCGAATCAAATTTAACATAATACCCACATTAATTTTATTTGAAAGAATTCATTTTCGTAAAAAATCTCTTTATTTTCCCAGATGTTGTTGAAATCGCTCTAAACTATGTGTACGTACTCATTATAGTATACTGATGTCTATAGAAAAAGCAAATATCGAAAAATATTGTCTGTTTGATAATATATAATTGCAAAATGAGACCAGTCATTAACTACGTTTTTATGGCTTCGCCGACAAAAAGAATCTTGGAAACTTTCAGTTTTAAAAAATTTAAGTAAGACATTTGTTTGTCAGTATTGAAGGAAGATTCCTGGAAAGTTTCAGATCGACTCAGCCAAAATTGATGGAAATATAAATTTTATGAGTAAACGTGCAACGTGGTCAACGTTAACTATGCGAACATAAACCATCATCGAGAAGCGTACTCAGTGCCAGGGTGATCCATTGCATTTCTATGGAGACAAAAATTAGCATGATTTTTATAGAACTTTTATTCAATATTTTGAAGTGGCGCAAAGCGTTTTCAGTACCTATGGACTAATCAGGAATTTAACCTGGGAAAAAGAGACTCTTTTTTCATTTATCTTTCTAACTACCTTAAAATTATCGGATTTATAGATAGCTGCAATTTAATGTTGACTATTGCCATTTTGACACTTTTAAGAAACCTATATCTATTCATCTATATAATTTTTTTATTTAGAATCAACACTTAACGAAAATTTACTTTATCACGCACATATACTGAAAAAATAGAAGAGATAGAGATATCTTGATCATGAGAGGGAAAATATCGTATTGAAATTCTAGCTATTTGAGTTTTTCTCCTTTTTGCGACCAACGTAAGTATCTACCAAGTTTTACTACTACATAAAAAGAAATGGTTTCAGAAAAGAGTAGCTGGTCTACGCACTCTAAGCTCTTATGTCAATTCTAGGTAGAAGGCTAGTATAACCATAAATCGTATGACGACTTTAGAGTTCAGACTATGAAGCTATTAAAGGGTGGGTTTCAGATTAGTGTCCAGAAAAAAGAACTTGGCAACAAGTGCTTGCCTTTCGATTTGAAACTACTAAACTTTGGCAGCCGTGCGCCACTTGTAAACATTTAATTGAACATGAAAAAATAAAATATGCTGTTATTTTTCATAAGAATTCATTGGTGCATAAACATTTTGCAAATTCCAAACCTGACGTTTTTTGGATCACCCTAGAAGGATTGTCCAAAAAAACTATCGGTTCAATCAACGTGACTCACTCGATTCTAGCATCATCAGAGAAACATGAGAGAAATGAGAAAGGGAAGTGTACGAGACGGCATATGAGGGGAGGGGGGGGGGATTTTAATATAATTCTCGAATTCCCGTGTTGTTTATTTGAATAACACGTTCGTTCTGCTACACTGCACTGCTCCCACTACTATAATACAATTATACAACTTTCAAATCAATAAATAAAAAAATTGCTGTTTGAAAGTGTTATAAAGCTTTTCGTGTAAGCCCATTCTTCTTCGCAATAAAATTCAATATGAATCGATTTTAATAGACTTTATTTTTAATCAATACAAAATTTTATGAGTATAATCAAAACTAAGTAATATTTTTCTATGTTTGAGGTAAGTTTAGTCATACTTCCATACGAAAATTAAATCAGTAATGAGAGCAGGCCCTCGTGAGTATAACGACTTATTCTTCAAATATTGATACTTTCGCGATAAAAAATTAAGAATTTCTGTATTAAAATACAGCTTCAAAGTAGTCCAGTTAAGATATCTCAGAAATAAACTAAGATTTTCTACTCTTAGTGACCTTAGTGTTCAAAATCATTTATGTTATAGAAAGTAATGTCGAAGAAATTTGCTAAGATGGTTTGGGCATGTTGAGAGAATGAAAAGTGAACGACTAATGAAACAAGTGTATCAAGGTAAAGTAAATTGCAGTATGCCCAAAGGCAGACCGCGGAAAGAATGGTTAGAATGTGTGAATTGAGACCCTAATTCGAAGAGGCATAGGAAGCCATATGAACACAAGAGCTTGCATGAGAAAATGCATGGACGTGAAGGAAGATAGAGAAGTATGCCAGGACAGAAAAGTGTGGCGACAAATAGTTTATGAAAAGAGTGTCAGTGGAGTAAATGACGGCTGAAACAAAAGACCTTGGATACTAATGGGCCCGAGTGAGGAGCCTCACATGATAGCTTTGTGAGGCTCTTCACTTGGGGTGATCGCTAGAGAAATTGATCAGCAACCTGGGTCGGAGCAGTGTTGCGGAACGAACGTATTATTTAAATGAATAACAAAGGAATTCTGAATCAATCTAAAAATCTACACCCCTTTCCCCACATTACTCCCTTCCTGACCGAGTGAGTCACGCCTACACCGGAAGGGAAATGGCTTAATGGTATAATAATAAATAATAATTTCCGGCAGCGATTTTTCTTCGCATTCCGCTATTCATGGTAGATTTATTTTCTCGTATAGGCATTCATAATATTTTTCTATATTCTTTAGTAGTTGGTGGCCATTTGCTACCACAAGTGTTGATTATTTATTATTATTTTTTGTATTTTTTATTATTTATAGGTCATATTAGATTAGAATCAATTTAAATCTTAAAATGTTGGTGTATTTCAAAAATTGAGATTATTTCTTTTATAAACCTTAAGGCTGCGTCTAGTCATCCCGAAAAATTAGGGAGTTGGAGAATGGGGTGGACTTGTTTTAGAACTTTTGGGAGGACTAGCTAAGCTTATGAAAAATATTTAACTACTCATCCTGATAATATATATATTTCTTGCGCTTTGCGCTCAATAATGTATTTACCTCGCGCTGAGCGCTCGATATTTGTGTTTCCCCCACATTTGTGCACAGACCTTTTAAAATTAAAGGTCAAAGCATCGACAACTGTCATCTGGTGATTGTGAATTCTCTTTTGTTAAAGCTCCTTTGGCTTTAACGAACACATTTTAATCGCGCGTCTCGTGCTTTGCACTCGATTTTGTCCAAAATGTGAACTTTTCTACATCATTTTCAATACTATTATATCAAATGTATATTATATTTATTTCTGTACCTCGGGCTGGTACTGCTTATTCAGATATTTCAAAATAATTTACAAATTTTATTTTCCATGATTACTTTAATATTTGCTCCTTATTTGGCACTAATTTTTATTCTCAGCTACCATGAAAAATCTATCATTTCAATGAATTTATTTGATCACAATTCATAATATGCATTGGTATTGAAAGATACGTATTTTCATTTTCTTGTTTTAATAATTAAAAAAAGTGCGCATGTTATACAAAAAACAATTTTGTTATTAAACATTTTATTGCAACTTTCGTCATTTTTCCATAAATTTATTTTGCTTATCTTCAATGTTAACTTTTACGATTTAAACTGAAAATACGCATCCTAGCGTAAAATGGTTGTAAGCAAATTTGTAGATATAATTCAGGCGAAAAATTTTGTCACATAAAATTTTATTGTACCTTGTGTTGTTTTTCCAAAGAGTTAATTTCTTTATTTGTAATGTATATTTATAACAAGAGCTTATAAAAAATTTGTAGATCTTTTTTGGTTGAGCAACTTTTGTCTTTTCATTTTTTTTTCGTTTTTTGTGTCGTATTTGTATTTTTATTACTCTCTCTTTTACGGGTTTGAGGACTCCGTTCCCTTTACATCATTCACAATTTCACTTAACCACTATACCTTAGGCTTATCTAAACCTATAATCGCTTCGCCTTCTTATTATTCACAAGTTCTTAAATATTATCTTACTAGCTACTAACTATTATCTAGCAAGTGCGCGAGACCTTCCAGGGCTTCCGTTTTCGCTTACCATTACTCTTCAAGCTTTTCAAGGACACGCTACACTAATTTTCCTTATCCATATTTCAATTTTCGTTGTCTCCTCCCCCATGCATTCTCTCTTCCCTTTTCTCTTCTAAGCTCTTCACCCACTTTTCCCCTTGTCTACAACCGCTAAGTATCCACCTAACTTTAGCTACCACGCTCTTCCCCCTTCCCTTTCCCCTGTACATCTCTCCAACACGTGCTCCCAAGATTCCCGTTCATACTGCACTCCTTTTTCAATTTCCCTAGATATTCTGGGACCCCTTCCATCTTGATGAATCTATACCATTTATTGTATTTTGACTCCATAATATTTTCCCACCTCTTCTCTTCCTGCTTCTTACTCATTTCCCCCTCTACTACCTGGCACTCCCTCCCCTCGTCTTTGCGCCCTCCCTGTTTCTTATCTCAACATATAACCTGGGCAGTACCAGCTCACTCCCATAACCCATCTCAGAAATCTCTCTTGCATGTTTTCTACCTTTTTGTACTCCTTCCACCCCCAAACGTCCACTCCATAATATATCACAGACCATACCAGTAAATCAAACAGCCATACTCTCATCTTCAAGTCCTCTTTGAATCTTCTTTTTCCAATCCTCCACACTTGACCCATCACCTCACTCGCACTTTCCATCCTTTTTTTCACTTGCAGATCATTTCCACTTCCCGCTTCAAACCAGAATCCTAAATAACAAAATTCCTCTACCATTTCCCCATTTATCTTCCATCCATACTTTACTTCATTCTTGCTCTACCTGAAACATACTATCTTTGTCTTCGTCACATTAATTCTCAGGTCTTTCTCTCTCACATACTCTTCGAATCCTTTTATTAGCGAGTTCATTACTAACAATATGCTAAACAACAATATGCTAAATAATGGACTTAGCGGGCACCCTTGGCTGAGACCCCTCCCTGTCCAGAACTCCTCTTCTTTCTGTTCCCCGATCCTCACCCTTATCTTCGTCTCCGTAAAGACATCTTTTATCCTCTCAATCAGCTCTTCATCCACCTCCCTTTCTGTCATTGCCTTTCACAAAACTTTCCTATTCACCGAGCCAAAAGCTGCCTCAAGATCTACAAAGAGTGCGACCAGTTTTCCTTTTTTCTGTCCCAGGTTCCTATCGACTAGATAATTTAGCACGAAAATGTTATCCACTGTCCCCATCCCCTTCCAGAATCCTGTTTGATTGTGTGGAATACTTCCTTTCTCATCCACCTGTTCTTCTAATCTCTTCCTACTCAACTCCGCTTAAACCTTATACGTTACTGGCATGAGAATAATTCCTCTATAATCTTCCACTTTTTTACCCCCTCCTTTCTTTAATGAAGGAAATACCAAACGTGTCCTCCACTTCTTCGGCCATCCTTCCGCTCTCCATACTCTATTACATACTTCCCAAATCTCTTCTCTAACCCTTCTTCCGCCAAATTTCAACGCTTCATTCTCCACCGCCTCCTCTCCTTTCGCCTTATTTCTTTTCAACTTGTCAATTGCTTAATTCACCTCCTCTCTGGTCACCTTATTCCCACCTTCCATTCCTTCCTCCTTGATTTATCTACCATTCCCTCTCACCTTGCTATCCACGCCTCTTAGCAATTTCTTGAAATATACCGACCATTCATCCATACTTATCTCTTTATTGATTCCTTTACATCCACTGCTTTCTCTATTAATCACCTCCCATTCTCTTCCTTCCTTTATTGCTTTCTCTACCTCCTCCATGTACCTCACCTTCTCCTCCTGTCGTTTTATATCCAGTAATTTCTCGTGTTCCCATTTTCTTTTATTATACTCCTATCTGTCTATTTCTCCTCTCCTTCAATTCTTTAACGAGAACTTTATACTCTCATTACTCTCAACACATTCCACATCCCACCATCCTCTCTTCCCCCTTCTTTCTCACTTGGCCTAATTTCTCCTACTTCTTCTCTACCCTTCCCCTCATCTTATAACACATCTCATCCACGCCTCCCCCATCTTCAATCAAAACATTCTCTTCTTCCATTTTTTTCGTATATTCTCTTAGCTTATCAACTCCCAATTTGCCCATCTTTGCTTTTTTCCCTGTCGCTCCCTCCTTCTTCCCTCCCTCTCTTCACCAATTCCCGCATTTCAACGTCGCAATGACCGGGAAATGTTCTGACCCTATTTCCTTCCCTACTTCCATTCTTTCCAACAGCCTCCTTATCCTTTCTTTGGTCAGAATGTAGTCAATCACTGTTTCCCCTTTTCCTGCAAACATAATCTCGCCTCCCTCATCCCCTTCCGACTTGTCATTACAAATGAACCATCCTGTTTCTCCTAGGATTGCCAACAGAGTCCTACCCTCCTGGTTCACCAGTTTGTGTTTCGATTTTCTCCTGAAAGTCTCACTCTCTTCATCCCATATTTTCCCTCCCTATTTCCCTGTCCAAGCATTCAGATCACCTTTCATCAACACCAATTCATCATTCTTTTTCGCCACCCATTTTCTAATCACACTCCAACCTTCATCTTCTCCCCTTCACCTGTAAATGCAAACTATCCTCACGATCACTGCATCCCATTTCTTCACCTCTTCCCAGAATCCTTCATCTTTATTCAATAGTCCTGATACATTCCAAAACGCTATTCTCACTTCTTTCTTCCTTCCTTTCTCCCTTCTTTCGCTTTTACGTCCCCTCCCTACCTTTGTGGAAACCCCGTCGCTCCGCCTACCTATCCTTCTTTCCTTCCACCCTGTACTGCTTCTATTACCGCCTTCCTTCTATCCCTAGGTTCCGCTTCTTCCCCTCGTCGTCATGGACGCACCCTATACACTCCATTCAATTTTTCCTTCTCATCATGCCATATCCACACATTCCCATTTATCCACATCCTGTCTTTCCCTATCCATACCGTGTTCCCTTTCACTTTTTCACTCCATGCTCTCTGTTTGATCATCCACTTTCTTTTTCTTTCATTCCACGTCATATCCTCCTCTATCCTTTCTTCCCTCCCCTTTAAAGCTTTCTTTTTTCTCAAAATATCAACTTTTTCTTCCTCACATCTGACTTTCATTCCTCTGATCACTACATTTCTACTTCCTTTTGTCTTCTCTTCTACTTCCATTTTCCTTTCTTACTCCCTCAATCTTGATTTCATTCTCACATTTTCTAGGATAATATTCTCGTTCACTTCTTTTATTCTCTCTCCTTCTCTTACCCCTTCATCCCCTTTCTTTATATCCTCAGGCTTACATTCTAGCTTTCTCACTCTTTCTTCCAACTTCTTCATATCATATTTTCTCTCTTTCTCACTCATCCTTTGATTTTTCTTAATATCCTCCAACTGCTTCCAAACCTTATCCTTTTCTTGCCGCCACACAAGATCCCATTCTTCCCACTTCTCTCTAACTTTCCTCATTTCCTCCCAAACCTCCTCCCCTCGCTTTTGCATGCCATTCAGACTTCGGTTCGTTTCCTCTCTGAACCCTTTAATGAGATTTTCCAGGCTCTCTAGATCGACTTTTTCTTTTGCTTTATTCCTCTCCGGAGGACACGTTTTTTAAAAACTTTTTCCGCAACTTCTCATCTCCCTGCTCATATCCCTTTTCTTCCCTTGATCTTTTACTGTCTTCCGTCTTATCCCCCTTCATCGCTTTTATCCGTTACCCCTCCCCCTGCCTCAATTTATCAAAAAGTTGTGTCGATCCTAAACTACCAGCTCTGGATCTATTAAGCAGTTCCCGACTTGACGGCCTACCTCGAGTCCTCCCGTCAGCTAGTCCGGGGTTTTTTTCTACCTGCTGCTGCCCTCTGCCGAACCCCACTGGGCTCCTCGCAACAAACATGCTGCCCTATTTTACCGATCTGCTGTCCCCTATCTTCTCTCTCACTTTTCCGTCCTTGACAACTAACCTCAAAATTAGCACTTTCAACTTTCCTCCTAACCCTTTCAACCTTACAAAACAGCCACCCACACTTCCACACAACCCCTTCACTACATTGACCTCCGTTACCACCTTTCGCCTCAATCACACCTCCACGCCCATCGCCAAAACCAAAAAAGATAGCTTGAATAGAAAATCTACTCGTTCTTCCTGAACATTTTAAATGACGAATTTATTGATTCTTTTTGGTTGAACAACTTTTGTCTATTAGTTTTGTTTCTTACCAGGTATCGTTTTTGAAAAAATTTAATCTTTTATTTTTAATATTATTTTTTAGGATTAAAACAAAAACTACGCGCCCTATGAAAAAAATTATTGATAACAAATTTTTAGCTCTTTTTTAGATAAGCAACTTTTTTCTCTTCATTTTTTTATAGCTTTTGCCGTTTGTCCAAAAAATTTCCATTTTTATTCTTTATTTCATTTTTTACGATTAAAACCAAAATTTCGCGTTTCATCCAAAAATGATTAATGACAAATTCATAGATCCCTTTTAAGTGTACAACTTTTGTTGATTAATAATACATTAGGGGAACATCGGGCAAAACGGTACGATTTTGCAATATAGGTGCCTTAAACAACTAGTAATGTACTAAACAATTTTTTTTTGCATTGACAAAATGTTATGTTCTACTTTTTTTATTGATTCTTGAAAAAAAGGCTTTTGTCCCGTTTTATCCCTTACATGGGGCAAAACGGGTCGCTTTGTTGAATAAAAAATTAAGTGTAATATGAACAAAACTAATTAAAAAAGACTAAACAAATAAGCAGTACAGTAGTACAGTAGTACTTTTTCCAATATGACTACCGAAAATTGCGATAATACTCGCAATCAGAATGGCCTCGGCGCAAAAGAAGGACTATTAAATACACAACGGAATAGTGCTAAAGCAATTGTAATTAAACAAAGATTTATATTACTTATATGTAGTTGACAATCAATCAGAATTATAGAAGAAAACGTAGTATATTTTTTTGAGTCCTCATCAATGGGCATCTTCATCTGTTTCTTCATTTAACTTTCTAAAATCAATTACAAGCCTCCATTTAGGTTTTCCTGACGCGTCGCATTTTTTTGGGATGACCCAAAGTGGTGAACTGAATGATGAGTCCAACGCTTCTATTATTCTTTTAGTTAGCATTTTGTTTACCTGTTTTGCAATTTCTTCTTTGTGGCATCCCGGATATCGTCATTGACGTATATTAATGTTCTCTTCATCTTCCATGATGATTTTATGTGACGCTAGACTTGTGCAGGGTAGTAGTGGATCTCCCTTTACTAAGAATATGTCGTGATAAGAGATAGCTATTTTTTGTATCTGTGTTCTATGGGTATCTTGGATATGTTCAAGCCTCAAATTTCCGTTGATTAATTTCAATCTAGCATTTAATTCTTTCTTTTTAATGTAAGTTACACGCTCCCTTCTCGTTCTGGACTAACATTGATAAACTTATAATTTATCTCTTCAACACTTAATCTCAAGTCTGTTTCGGTATCATTGATAACAAAAATCATTACTTGTGAGTCAACGATACGGTAAATAGAATTTGGAATGTAGGGGCTATCTTCTATGAGAATGTGCCCCTGTTTTTTGTTTGTTTCCACGGTTATCATTTGTATAGTGTTCTTTGAGATAAGGATACCGTCATATTCCAAGGGATAGACCTTATCATCGAGTTGGAGGGTCCTGTTGGACAAGTGAAACTGATAAGAGTACAGGAATGGTGTTCCGATTATGCCTTCCTCGGGTATAGAAAAATGTTATGGTACAATAACAAAGAGATGTTCTTTCCCTTGAAACTTAAACTTGGTGATTTCGTTTGTCTGGTGCTTATCATTTCCCATTGAAAACTCTTTGTTCATAGAAATTCTCTGGTGGTATTTGTTAATGCTTTCATTAGATTTATCGATGCGCCACTATCAACTAATAATTGTATGGGTTTAATCGCTCTGTGTAACAGTCCTCTAATAGAATATAATCTTCCAGATATTGCTGATACTCTGTCTCCGACTCCGTTTCCCGGATATGTTCTTGTTCCTCCATTTTTTCTTGCAGATAAGTTATACGATCCGGAGGTCGGCCTCTCGAGGCTTTCGTCTGAAAATTTTTCCGTTTAGAAAAACATTGGTTTTTGATATGTCCAGGCTTCGATTTTTTCTACAATGATCCAGTCTAATAAAACGCCTGGATTGTGCACTGCAATTTAATTCTTTTCACAAGAGTTATGAAGGATTCGACTCTCATATCCTCTTGTCCATTGCATTTTTTTATTAATTTAACCGCGTCTCTCACACGGATATTTTCGCTTGTGGTAGATATTCTTTCATCCGACCTTTGTGAGAGCCTGTCTCTTGTAAGGATGGCTTCATTTGGGGGTGTTACTCTTTCGGTTGAGAACCTTTGTAGAAGCCTAGGGTCAATTTGTTCTCTCTCTAACAACTGTGCTGATTTTACAAACAACGCATCGTCGCTACCTACTCTAGATTCCATGTTCGACATTTGATCTGATAATTTTTGTAGCATGCTAATTATATCAGCATTAGTAACTACCAGGAGCGTATCTTACATCTCTGAAGGTGCGTTTTTCTTTATTCCGTCTGTCATGTTTTTCTTCTTAATAGTGTGTGTATGCGTTTAATAGTGTACCTAATTCTTTGAGCTCCTCACTTATGTTAGCGGATGTCGAGTGGGTCGTCGCGCTGCGTTATCTAATCTCTATATCTTTCTGTACAATGAAATAGCCGCGTACGCGTATATTCCGTGGCGAAGTCAACCTTCTCGCCAGTGACTATTTTCTAATTTAAATTCACTACTTGAAACGAAAGTGCACTTTGGACAAATATTGTGAATGAATCGATGAACGTTTTTTAACGAAAGGTCTAGTCTCGCGTACTCACTTGAGATTCCCAGTGAAGATAGTTCGTGGCTGCTTCAGTGGATTTACTCGTTCTGGTCAGCCGTTGGTTTCAGAGTCCGTGAATTCTGCAATTCCATCGGTGCCAACTTGTTTGGGGGACGTCTCGCCTTTTAGTCTAATTTTTCAAGAAAAGGAATCACTGTGAGCCTACTTAGTTCAGCCCAGTACGTGTTTTCCTGATTTTAATTCCGTAGAAAGGTTCTTATTGATACTTTGTGAGAATGTCGTATCAATCAAAAGTATCCTGGCATGGATCGCCAATTTATGTGATGTTCTGAATGAAAAGTCACTTTAATTTAATTTGTTCTGATGCAGATTCGTAGATCTGGTCACACAGTTTATTTTGATGAAACACAAGTTGACGCAGTAGCAGTCAGACAAGGAATAATACCTTTGGGGCCGAGGCTCTGCCGGGTCGGTCCCACGATAAAAGAGTACAGTCTACTGCCCTTATCAGTTTGAAGAGAGGGAGTGATATCCATCTATTCTTAGCCTACGAAACTACTCTATTTTAGAAGAATGCGTTCATAAAACTAAAATATTTTTACTTATTCTTTCTAGCTTTACAAAGCATTTTTACGCTCTTAAGGGACACTCCTATTTAAAAAAAATCACCGATACTTTAAGGAATTGATTCTGATAATTTGAAGGGATTTCAAAGAAGTTTAAAAACTATAGGGTATTTTTTTATTATCCAAGGAATTTTCAAGAATTTTAAACAATTGCAAGGAATTTCAAAGAATTTAAAAATATCGTGGGATATTATGACAGATTTTAAGGAGTCTATAATTGATTTCAAGAGATTTCAAATTGATATATATATATATATATATATATATATATATCGTAGGCAAATATTTGAAAGAATTTCAGAAGATTCCAAGAAATTTGTTATTTATTGTAATAATTTGAAGGAACTTTGAAGGACTGGGCATATTTTAGGGTATTTGAAATGAATCCAAAGCATTTGAAATGCCAACAGATTTTAAAGGGTTTGAAATATTTTAGGATATTTTAACAGATTTCAAGGTATTTTCAACTGATTTTAGTAATTTAATTGGTTAAAAAGGGTTTGAAATATTCTAGAGTATCTTAAAACATTACAAGGTATTTTCGGAAGCTTTAAACTGTTTCGAGTAATTTTAAAATATTTAAACTAAATCTTTAGGGAATTTTAAAAGATTGTAAAGAATTTTCAAGAGTTCTAAAAACTTTTAAGTGATTTAAAAGAACTTGAAATATTTTAGGGAATTTTGCAGGTATATTGTCTCAACAATTCCGAAGGATTTCAACGGATTAGGAGAGTTTTAGATAATTTCAAAAGAATGCAAGGCATTTTCAAACGATTTGAATAATTTTAATGCATTTTGAAAGATTTCGAAGGATTTGAAATGTTTTAGGATATTTTAACAGATTCTAAGGAATTTTCAATTGATTTAAATAATTTAGTTGGATTTCAGAGGATTTAAAAAATAGCAAGTGATTTTAAATGATTTCAACTGAATGTATATTTTAGGGAAATATTTCAGAGAATTTCAGAAGATTTCAATTTTTTTTTATTAGAATAATTTGAAATCATTTCAAAGGATTTGAAATATTTTAGGCTATAAATTTTCGTTTGATTTTGAAGAGATTAACAAAATTTCAAGAATCCAAGGATTTTCAATTGATTCCAGAGGATTTGAAATTGTTTAAAATATTTAAAACGATTTTAAAGCATTTTCAAGAGATTTGAAAAAATTTTCATGGGGTATTGTATTAAAGAGTTTCCCAAAATTGTAAAAATATAGATCGATTTGATAGGACATATGCCAGGCTTTAGGATATAATAAAAGATTCCAAGGAATTTCCAAATTATTTCGGTAACCTGATAGGATTTGGAATGATTAGAAATATTTCAGGGTACTTCAGAAAATTCCGAAGCACATTGAAGAGATTTACATATTTTAAGGCATTTCAAAAGATTTTAAAGCTGTTGAAATATCTTAATGTATGTTAAAAAGATTTCAGTAATTTGAAGTGATTCAATTCTTTCTCTTTTTTCTTCGTTATTTATTTGTCTCTAATTAGCCGAAAAGGAGGTTGTTTGGAAACCTAATTTTGATTTGTGAATGCATTTCATGCTCTTTTTGCATAAAATTATTCATAAGAAAGTAGATTGCATTTCGATTTCAAATTTAAAAAAACTATTCTCTCTATTTGAGGGCTTATTAAAAGGGCACTTGAGAAGATTAGAAAAATTTCTAGGAATTTCCAAGGATTTGACTGATTTTAAGGTATTTGAAGAATTTGCATAGGGTATTAAAAAGTTTCCTGGAATTTGGGCAAATATGGAACGATTTCGCAGGGCCTATTATACCTCGAACAATCCCAAGTGATTTTGTAAGATTTCCGAGGATTTCAATGATTTTAAGAGATTTTGAAAGCTCACAGGGTATTTTGATAAATTTTCCAGGATTTCAGGTTATGTCATTAGATTTCATGTAATTTCAAGGGATATTATAAAATTTCAATAGATTTCTAAGAATTAATTCACAAGAATTCATGGATTTCGTATGATTTCAAAAAGATTTTCAAATATTTCAAGGTATTATCAAAGAATTCATAAGATTTTAGGATATCTTGAAAGATTCCAAGGAATTTTTAATTGATTCAAAGAATTTGAAATATTTCAGGTATTTTTAAAAACCAAAGGAATTTCTAAGAGCTTCAATACATTTCCAGGCATTTCGAAAGATTTTAAAGGATTTGAAATATCTAAGGGTATTTTCAAAAATTTCAAGGGATTTTCAAGAACTTTTCAAAATTTCAAGTGATTTCAAGAACTTCCAAAGAATTTGAAATATTTTAGGGAATTTCAAAAGATTAAAAAGTAATTGATCATTGAAATTTCGAATTTATATGAAAATTTTTCTATTAATTTATTATTTCATGATATTTTAAAAGATTCCAAGGGATTTTATAAAATTTCCGAGGATTTCTCTGTTATTGAAGGATTTTAAATGCTTTCTAGGTTTTTGAATAAAAGTCAAGGATTTTAAGAAGTATCGTCAGATTTAATAGAATTGCACGGGATTTCATTTCGAATTCATCCTGAATTCTTATAAATTCTTTTGAATTCTGCAGAATTTTTTTGATTTGTTTTAATTCACGTGAATTCTTTAAAATTCATTTAATTCTACTGAAGTAAATGTATTTTCTTTATTCCTTTTTAGTTTTTGTTTATTTCATCTGGAAGTCGGCACTTCAGCAAATTCTTTTAAATTTCCTAGAATTTTTCTGAACTCATTTTAAACTTACTGAATTTTTCAATCTTTCTGAATTTAAGTTCAATTGTTCTGAATTCTGATGAAATTATCCTAAATTTGGTAAAATTTACCTAGAATTTTTATATATGAGTTCTTTGCAATTTTTGTTGATCAAAAGGACATTAGTTACACTATTAATCCTCATTAGTCACTGTTAGTCACTTTTTGAGATGGGAAGAGGGGAGGGTGGGGGAAGGCAAGGTGGGAAAGAATTCTCGATAGGGGAGAGGGTGACCTGGACGAGGGAGGCGATCGAGAAGTATTAGGAGCAGTTAGGAAAGGTACGCTTTGAAGGGGAGTCGGTGGAAGAGATATGGGAGGATCTGAAAGAGAAGGTGAAAGGGTGTGTGTAAAAGAAGGTATTTAGAAAGAAGGAGAAAGGAATGGTGAAGCCGTGGTGGGATAGGGAATGTAAAAAGATGAAAAGGAAGGTGGAGAGAAAGTACAAGAAGTGGAAAGAGGGTAATGCGAAAAGGGAGGAGTACGTTGAAATAAGGAAGGGGTTTAGATTGATGTGTAAGAAGAAAGAGCAGAAAAAGGACAAAGATCTGGAAGAGAAGTTAGGAAATATTAAGACAGAGGGGGACGTCTGGAAGATAATAAATAGGTTTAGGAAGCATAGAGTGGGGATAAGCGAGAAGATAGGGAGTGAGGAGTGGAGCGAGTTTTTTAAAGAATACTTTCAGGGCTCAAATGCAAGGAAGAGGGATTGTGGGAGTAGAAGAACGGGGGAGGCAGAGATAGAGGAGTTGAATCACGATGAGCTGGAGAAGCAGATAAGGAAGTTAAAAAGGTCAAAAGCAGCAGGGATGGTCGAGGTAGAGAACGAAGCATGGCTGCTTGGTACACAAGAGGTTAGGGAGAGGCTGAAGGAGGAAGTGAAGGGGGTATGGAGGGGAGAGGGATGCCCAGGAGGGTGGAGAGAAGGATTAATAGTGCCACTGTATAAAAAAGGAGATAGGGATAGACAGGAAAATTATAGAGGGATTACGCTAATGAATACGGCGTATAAAGTATACGCGATGGTGGTGGCGGAGAGGTTGCGGAAGGATATCGAGGGGAAAGGAATATTGCCGGAGACGCAGGCGGGCTTTAGGGCTGGTAGGAGTACTATCGGCAATATCTACGTTCTGCAGAACGTGGTGGATAGAGAATTAGCGAAGAAGGGGTCGAGAGTGTACGCGTTTTTTGTGGATCTAAAAGGCGCGTTTCCTTCGGTGGATAGGGGGAGGTTGTGGGAGGCGATGAAGGATAGGGGAGTGGAGAGAGGCCTGATCGAGAGGGTAAGGGAGATATATGAAGAGACCAAAGATAAGGTGAGAGGAGGGGAGGAGATTTCGGAGGGATTTTGGATGGATAGGGGGTTAAGGCAACAGTGTCCGCTTAGTCCAACGCTTTTTGCGATTTTAATTGCGGATATGGAAAGTAAGCTGGAGGCCGGGGTGGTAGGAGAAGTCAGGATAGGAGGTGTTAGAATTTGGTCACTAATGGAAGTAGTCTATCCGTTAAGCGGTGTATACGTACCCAACACGAAACAAAAAAAAAAAGAAGAAAAAAAAGAAGAAATGTACATCAAATGCACGTGCATAGTTTCTTCAATATAAAATAAAACGTTAATTTTTTTTAAATTACACAATATTCTCAAGTTTTACAAATAATCTCAGATTTCATGAAAGCTATTGTACAGACGAATTAAATTAAACAACTTTTAACAATTTTCATACTTATACCGAGATTTTTCTTTAAAAACAAAATTTTTTTACGAATAGAACCTTTGCTTTGGAATTGGAACCTTAAGCTCAAAATTTAATCACAAAATCATTTAAACCTTTCAGAATGTGTGAAAAAAAATCAAATCAAGTCGAAGATAAAATCTGTCAAATTCACGTCAAATGTCCACGTTTTGAGTCATTCTGAACCCAAAAAACTGGTTTTCACAAATGTGTCTGGCTGGCTATATGTATGCATGCGTGTGTGTATATGTACATTTTTATTTTTTAGCACGATAACTTTTGAAAGAATTGACAGATTGGATTGGGCTTTGGTATACTCTCAAAGTGTCCTGAAATGAAGGTCATGTTTGTCAGCAAGCCATTTTGGATAACAATTGAAAAAGTGAGCGCTTTTTCAAAATGTTTGGGACAACTTTTTCTTAAATTTGAAAATTCTATGTACAGTTGTTCGTAGTACTCAAAAAAAAAATTTATTCCAATGACTTTCTTGATAAAACAAAAATTAATGAAGTTATAGTATTTACAAAATTCCAAAAAACAAACGAAACTGAACATATTAAGCGAAACAACACACGATATGAAAAAAAGTCAAGAGAAGAAAAATGTTTCTTTTTGAACACCCTACAATATTGTTCTGAGACTTTTTTTAATTATTCGAAAAATCGAAAATTCAAATTTTTATCGCACAAAAAAATAATGAAAAATAAAAAATTTCATTTTGCGGTAAAAATATACAAGATAAGAAAAAACATGAATGGACAAAAATTTTGCACTCAGAAAAGATCTACAAATGTGTTACTAATCACTTTTTGATGGGACGCGTAGTTTTTTTTTCATTTGTAAAAAACTGATCTAAAAATAAAATAAATTGAATTTTTGGACAAACGACACAAACCACGTAAAAAATTAATAGCCAAAATTCGTTCAACTAAAAAAGATCCACAAATTTGTTATGAACTTTTGTTATGAAAATACATTTAAAATAAAAAAATTAACTTCTTGAAAAAACGATAACGCTAGAATAACATTTTATCTAACAAAATTTTTCGCCTAAATTACATTTACAAATTTTCTTAGAACCACTTTAGGCTAGGATGCATATTTTTGGTTTCAATCGTAAAAAATAACATTGAACATACACAGGAGGGAAACAAAGATGGCGGTTTGAAGGAGGGAAACAAAGATGGCGGTTTGAAAGATGGAAAACAAAGATGGCGATTTGAAGGAGGGAAAATATGGTGGTTGGTAGTGTAAATTTTAATGAGGTTTTTGTTTTTTTTTAGATCGTCATCACGGAAAGGAAAGAAAGGAGCATTACAGTGAGTGAGAGGATTCCATGATCGTGAAAGAACATATAATTGGAATGTGAGACATCATGGATTGAAAGAATTTTTCGAACATGAAATTTCTCTCCTCCTTGTTACGGTGCACCGGTGGTCGGCTGTCGAGGCTTCTCGGGTATGCCAGGCGAGTCTTGCGTGGTCTGTAGAACTCGACGATGGAGCAACCGTCCTTCTCCACGGACGGCTCGAGGCCTTCTACCAATTTTCGCACGAGGTCCCGGTAATGCGCTTCCGAGTCGATGGAACGTGACCATCAGGAATGTGTTGCAAGTTTATTAAGATGTTTACGTCCGTGTCCGGTATTAGTGTCTTCCTGGCACAGGAATGCTGTGCCTGCTTCTCGCGACGACGCTGTAGTGCCTTCCTGGGTGATTCCTCCCCCGATATCAGTGGGGGGGGGACGGCTAAGTGGTGTTCTCTGGGCCGCGAGTAATGGCACACCCTGGCAACCTTGAGCGGCAGCTGGTCTCACCTCCGACTGCCAACCTACGGATCGAAGGGGTTGAAAGTCCCTCTCGTCGGCGTCGTAGCTCCCTCTGCCTGGGATTCAAACCCATCCAGCTGATCGTCTTCGGACTGCCGGAGCGCCGTCAAGTTTCAGAAGGGTGGGGTTCAATCGCCGGGACTGTCTCCTCGGCTCGGGATCCAATCCCTCCGGCCGATAACTAGCTGGTCTGCCGGGGCGCCAGAGAGTTATCGGGAGGAAAGGAGATGGACCTGCGAGAAGAGAACTAGAGCATGGTCTTCTTCATAGAATCTTCCTTCGTTTTATATTTTCTGTTTAGTCCTAAAAAGGTCTGTAACAGATATAGTTGATTTGCCCTTAAAAGAGCAGGTGGTATGTTTGATGACGAAAAGACAAAGAGTTCAATTATTGTCTTTATTTAACTCCCTCCCTAGGCTGGAGGAGCAGGCGAGGCAAGAGTAGGCAGGCAGGCAGGCTTGCGTCCCAAGGCAAGGCAATGAAGTCCGTTGAGAGTATATGTACTCAGGCTTGCGTCCAGTCAGGCAAGCGGTGAAGTAGTAGTCGAGGTATACCGTGCTGCGTTCTCTCTAGTAGCAGGCTCGAAGCCGAGTCACGAGAGTGGCTGGCCCGCGCCAGTGATGCCAATGTTGGCGCCTTTTGCTACTGCGCTTGCGTTCGGGCCATGCACTGGTTGGCCGTAGTTGGCGCGCAATTCAAAATTGGAATTAAAAACAATTCTTGTAATTTAAATAAATAATTATTCAAAAATGCACAAGAATGTATATAAATTGTACAGCTTCTGATTTTAGACTTCTGAAATTAAATGTTTTGTGAAATATAAATTGTTCTTCGGAAGTCAAAGAAAATAAACTGTTCTCTAAAAACTATATGTGTTACAAATTTTTTTCTTGTCTAAAATCAGAAATTGTACAATTTATATACATTCTCGTGCATTTTTGAATGATTATTGATTTAAGTTACAAGAATTGTTTTTAATTCCAATTTTGAATTGCGTGCCAACTGCGGCCAATCAGTGCGCGGCCCGAACGCAAGCGCAATAGCAAAAGGCGCCAACATTGGCATCACTGGCCCG
Organism: Andricus curvator; assembly: GCA_932195095.1. Classification (NCBI taxonomy): domain Eukaryota; kingdom Metazoa; phylum Arthropoda; class Insecta; order Hymenoptera; family Cynipidae; genus Andricus; species Andricus curvator. The sequence goes on along the minus strand of CAKNYM010044993.1, from coordinate 11,015 downwards.
CGCTCTTTTATGTGGAGAGCGCGCGGCTTCTCCCACTCCGCTCAAGCAGAGGCGAGAGTGGGAAACTCAGTCCAAATTTCTTTCCCATTCCGTCGAATCTCGGACGCGCGACCCAATCAAATCACTTCCTCCTGTGTCGTTGTGGAGGCTGCCTGCTTGCCCATTCGCTCCAATATCCCAGCGTTACATTTAATTCTTAATACTAATAAAACCAAAGAAAAACGTAATATTGTACAAAATAATATCGCGGATCGTGAAGTATATACAGGATAAGGAATATAATTTTTCGTGGATTTAGAATAATGTGAAGAATGCGATTTATATTCTATATTATGTCCTATATTGAATAAATCATTACTATTAATAATATATAATATATAATATAAAATAATGTATAATTATATAATAATATAATATAAAATATATACAATACAATACACACACATGTACATATACA
>CAKNYM010044993.1:0-10458 GCA_932195095.1 Andricus curvator | reverse complement strand
ATAATAATATAATATAAAATATATACAATATATATACAATACAATACATACACATACATACATATACATACATATATATTGCATCATACATGCATCACATATATATAACAAAATACTACATAAGAAATAATATAATCGTTAATATAATCAAGATATACAATATAATATATTTAATCATCGTTTGGAGTCATGAGATCACGTTGTTTTGAATCGAAACTAAAAGCTACTATGAAAGAATAAACAATTATTCTGCCTTAATAAAATTAAAGTCACGGATGAGTGATCAGTTCATCCGTGCATCATTATTTAATGAGGCAGAAGAACTTTAAGAGAAATAAAACAAAAATTTATCGAAAACGGAAAACGGCTGGCAAGTTTCGGGTGAGTCACCGCTGGCTCACCGCTATGCCCGTACCTGGGCGCATAGCATCATCACGTGAACGGTACGTGGCAAGCGAAGGTCGTCGTAGCGGCAGAGGAAAGGATTTTGAAAGGCATAAAAGTGAAAGTTTCTTCAGGAACGAAATATTGAGGGTTCCTTTCGTCTGTCGCCCGTTATAGCCAACGGCGTGTATCATACATAATATAAAATTGTTTTTTTATAGGATGCGCACTGTTTTTCAATTTTAAAAACAAAACAAGGAAAATACGTATGTTTTTAATATCAATGCATATTATTAATTGTAATAATATACATTTATTGAAATGATATAACATTTTCACGGAGCTGAGGAGAAAATTAGATGCAAAATTATGAACAAATATTAAAGTAATCATGATAAATACGACTCGTACTTTCGTTTTGAAATATCTAAATAGGCAATCACAGGCCGACGTACAGAAATAAATGTAATATACATTTGATATAATAATGTTGAACATATATGGTAGAAAATTTTGCACTCTGGACAAAATCGAGTGCGAAAGACGAGGTACGTGATGAGAATGTATTCGTTAAAGCCGCAGTAGCTTTAACAAAAGAGAATTCACAATCACCAAATTACAGTTGTCGATACTGTGGCCTTTAATTTTGAAAGGTCTGTGCACAAATGTGGGGGAAATAAAAAGACCGGAAGCGTAGCGCAAGGTAAATACAGTATCGAGCGCGAAGCGCGAGATAAACATATTATCGAGCGCGAAGCGCGAGAATCAACAGTCGCGCAACCCTAGGCGCGCTCAAACTTGTAAGTTGAAAGTTTCTAATAAATTTTTCAAAAGCCAAGGGCAATAAGTGCGCACAATTTTCTATAATTGGCTATGAAAAAAATATATAAGCAATTTTCAGGTAATTCAACCAAAAAGGAGGCCATAAGCAATATGTATCATTAATCCGAATTTGAATCTGAAAAATGTATATAATAATTTAATTGGATTTCAAATTACGAGACTTTTAAATACATATGTGTAATGGCTTCTATTTGTGAATGATGTAGAAATTTATTAATTACCGGAAAACTCTCAAATACGAATTCAATTAAATTTGAATGTTTTTGATTGAAAAGTTAAAAAAAGTATCTATGCATAAAACTGAACCTTTTACTTATTGAAACCGGATTTCTCAGGGTTTCATAACTTGTTCCTGCGAATTTTTTGTGATACTTTGAAGGTGCTTGCGAATTTGTTTACTTTTTTTAGATTTTCGCACAAAACCCTTACAATCTCGCGCCAGGGTTTGTCTATTTCAACAACAAAAAATGAAAATTTTAACCAAATAGTGGAATTTTTAACCTTAAAAGATGTTAAAGGTAGTTCAAAGTAGTAACAAAGTAGAAAAATAGTGGGAACCTCGGGAAAAATATATTTTCTATTCAAATTCTACATTTTTAGCAAGAAATAATTTGTGGGGGGAGGGGAAGGAATTGGAAAATTGAAGAATGAGAATACCCCTATGCAGAAGCTTTTCTTTTAGTCCCATTTTCTTCAGGGATGGCTCAAATTGAAGCATGGAGAATTATGAGATAAAAAATAACATTTGCTTTGTTACATGTTTCTTTTTTTATACCAGTGTGTAAAAAATAAGATAAATCAGACAAATTTAGCTGATTTTTGTTTGATATTTTGAACGTATGGGAGAAAATGAAAGTTTCATAAATTTGTATGTACAAAAATTTCTTAATTTGAAGGAATGATTTATTTTTATTTCCAATAAAATTTCTGTTATCAAATAAATAAAACTGTTGCAAATGGTATATTTTGATTTTAGAATTGTATATTTTTAGATTCCTCTACCTAAAAAAAGTCAGTTCTAGGAAATTAATACACAATTTATTTTTGACTTGAACCTTTCTAGTTTCTACTGTTCAAAATGTACATAATATTCTTTGTAGAAAAATTTACAGATTTCACTGACTACATTTTTTCGGGAAATAACCTCCAAAAATACATGTTGACCAGTCAATTTAGACAAAAAGAGTCGAAATGCTGAAACTCAAAGCTACCTGCAATGTTTTTTTGTTTAACATGTTCAGATTAAAGTTATATTGAAGCCCAGGACCATTGAGCAAATTAATTTAGAAGAGATTGTGTGAATATTTATCAAGCATTATTTTTAGAAGCTTAAATAAACTTTCAAATGGGTTGTTATCGAAACTTGTACCGCCAATAGTTCATGAAATATGAATTTATTAATTAAGGGTGCGCCTTCGCTGAGTGAGTGACGTATTAAATGAATTGCCATTATTATAGAAAAGTGCATCTACTTTTTCTTAATTGATGGATGAAGTGGAAAGTCTGCTAAGTATGGAACGATTTTTTCTGGTACTGAAAATGTAAATATGGGAGGTTGGGACGTAAGGGGATTTTTTCAAACAACAATATTTTTTAAAGTTTCCCATTTAGTGAGTTCTCATTTCGTGAATCTGCTGAGGGATAGTGCTTTTTCAAGCAAAAATGTTTGTTCGATTGAAAATTCTTTCCATTTTATTTTCAGCAACTAATTGTTATAAACCATCAGTTTTTTTCAGTATTTATACTTGTCTTCAAAATCTGGAAAAAATGAACGACATCAATGTACAAAGGAAGATGACGATTATTTTTTCACCATTTTCTTCATATCTACAACCGTTTTGTTGTAAAAAGCATAGCTTAAACCATTTTCGTAAACACTATTGCAAAATCGTGACAAATAATTAATAAACTTGTCAGAAAATAAGGAACATAATATTTAGATTATGACTAATAAAAGTTATATTCGTTTTTTCAGCCACTTATTGTTTCAAATTCAATTTAAATGTTTATATCTTAACGAAATAACATTAGTGTATTTATTATTATTATCATTAAATTTGTATTCGAAATTCGAAGGACGTAGAGTCTGATTTGTTAGTTTCAGAATAAGAACAAGAACAATGAAATATCTCTATTAGTTTCTGAGTTCGGACGTAATTAGTTCAGCCGTATACGACAAATTGTTGAAGCAACGAGCGAGCTGCTGAACAGTAGGGCAGAAAAGGAGTTTCTGGACAAATTAGTCTATAGCTCACAATTTTGATCCAAATTGTTGAAGCTGACTTTCAAATCTTTTTCTTATTACTTTAAATTAGTTATAACAACTCAGCTATGGATCAGTTAAAAGGCATTCCCTTCTCACAAAAAAAGTTTATTTAAGATTTTTTTTTAAACTTACCATTTTTCCTTCGAGACGTAAAAATATCTCTGAGATTTTTTTTTTTTTTTTTTTTTTTTGATTGACAAAGAATCGAACTTTTGAGAACGGCAAAAGAACCAAACGCTAGAGAACGACTCAGGGTCTATGGCTTAATGTCTCTGCTTAATATTTGAAAGTACATTTTTTAAACTAACAGAAACTTTAAAAAACCAAATTGCACAACACAATTGACAAGAAGGCTTAAAAAGAATTATTTTCTTCAAAAAACTGTTTTTTTGATAACAAAATACTCAAGAAGTTCAATGAATTCAAAATAATTGCACAAAAAGAGTTAAAATAAGAGAAATATGTTTACGAAAAACATAGTAAAACGGCTCATTAGAGACAGATACATGAAAATTTAAAAGAAGGGATTAGTCAAAGAGTCGGTACGATAGATTTCTGGTTTGCGGATAGCAAAACGGAATTTTCCGTTAGAACTGACCGAGAGGAAACAGAGAAGTGACCGGGAATTTGATTCTGAGTTGGGACAGGGGATTTCGGTAAAGAATTATAATTTTGACTTTGGAACAGAGCATTCAGTGAAGATTGTAATTTTGACTTTGGGACAGGCATATTTCGCAAAGAATTAGAATTTCTACTTTCAGACAGGGCGTTTCCATAAAGAATTCATATTTGATTGGAACAAGGAATTTTCGACATAAAACGGGAATTTTAGAAAAGAATTTGAAATCTAATTTAGAAGGAGGGATTAAAAAAAATGGCCGAGTCTAAAGTGATGGACTGTCCGTACTTTTAGCTCAGTTGGGCTAAAATTAAGGGCTGTCCGTACGTTTAGCTCGGCCAGACTAAAAGTACGGACTGTTTGTACGTTTAGCTTTGACTACATGTCAGGACTAAGAGGACAGACTTTTCTTGAATAGAAAAGTTAAAGCCGAATTTTTTATTAATTTAAATTTGTTTGACTGTCGCAAAAAAGTTTGAAAATTTTTCTTTTGAAAAGTTTTTAAAATTTCTTAATGTTTGAAGTTGGAAAGGGGTAGGGGTTTAACCAACTTTATTTCTGTGACCGGTCACAGGGGTGCCTTCCCGCGCCCCACGAGACGTTGGAAAGGGGTAGGGGTTTGACCAAAATTCTTCCTCTGATCTGTCACAGGGGTGCCTTCCGCCACCCACGAAATGTTGGAAAGGGGTAGGGGTTTAACCAACATTACTTCTGTGAGCTGACACAGGGACGCCTTTCCGCCCCCCACGAGACGTTTGAAAGGGGTAGGGATTTGACCAAAATTAATTCTGTGACCTGTCACAGGGGGGCCTTTCTGCCTCTCCCCCCACGAGACGTTGGAAAGGGGTAGGGGTTTGACCAACACGTACGGACTGTTCGTATGTTTAACCCGGCCGTATATATATATACCATTAAACCATTTCCCTTTCAGGGTAGGCGTGACACTACCCGATTCGGGTAGTGTTTCTAGGTTAGAATAGAATAGCTGGAAGTAAATGTACAGACTGTCCAGACTTATAGAAACTACCTAAAAAAATATCTGTTCCAAGTCATAATTTGTCAAATTTTGAAAATTCTTTGTTAAATATCAAAATTTGTTTGAATTTCAGAATTCGTTTTTTTTGGAAATAAAAATATGCCAGATTTTGAACTTCTCTCTTCCAAATCTTAGAAAAAAGGAGTTGCTATATTTTGTTCCAAATCAGAACTGTAATTCTTATGACCAAAAATTATCTGAAGTTCCAACTCTGAATTATAATTCTTTTCCAAAATCCTCTGTTTTAAAGCAGAAGTCTTTGAAATCGTTTCAAACCATTGTACTCTTTTAAATTGACCGGGAAAAATATAAAATTGACAGGGAGAACATTCAGGATTATCATGCTAATCTTAGCTAACAATTTTCTCTGTAAAAAATGGTTACGTCTTACAACCTCAATAATTTGAAGTATCGGCTGATTTATCATGCTGGCTGTTAATGTCAGGTAATATACCAGCGGAATCTTCTTCATTCAGGAAACTCGAACAAGGCATGTATGTGCCTTTCTCTTCACTTCGAGGGCACATAATGGCGCGTATTTCGAAATCAACATCTTACGTGTATTTGCGATGCGTGTTCCAAGAATAAGTCCTGTGTCTTCACTTATTATACTATTCAAACTTATGCAACATCGTAAAACACCGATGAGCAGAGGCTTCAGGCTCTCTGGAATCTAAGATTGCGTTGTATAGAACAAAAATAAAGATAATAGTACATTTGGTGACTAGTGTGGACTGACAGCTTTTCTTTTTGAAACTCGCGCCATGTTTTTGTAATGAGTCGTAGGAGAGGGCGCCGCAGGCCAAAAACATGGCGCGAGTTTCAAAAAGAAAAGCCGTCAGTTCACAGAAGTCACGAACGATATTTTTCAGAACAAAATCATAAATGGCGTGATTTCATTGTCTCCATGGAAAAATGCAAAATCACGTTTTGAGTCGGTAAATGTACGCACGAGCTCCATTGCACTTTTGTTCTAACGAGCGTGAATGAGACAACAAAGTATAATTAGTGAGGCGATAGGAACACGCTACACTCTTCGTTAGAAACATCGACTCTCCAACCCGCTATGAATTTCTCTTTCTATCTTTGTCAGCCGCGGTGTCTCTCTAGCGTTACGAAAATACGGAGTCACGCACAAATCAAGCTCTTTTTTGAACTCTACGTCACGCTGTACTTACTGAACCCTATTTTGTAACTCATCCAACGCACCACCAGACACCGCTCAAAATGCGTACTTTTGCGTTTGTCTATGGAGGCATGAAAACACGCCATTTTTATGATTGCGGTCTGAAAACAATATAAATACACAAGAGCCTTGTGGCAGCAAATGCTACGCCATTGAAGACACTAATTATATTACATTAGGTTATATTATATGCTCTGAAATTTTTGCAAGAAACGTACTTCTTGCTTATTTAAATTATAAAGTTTCTAAAGTTTGACTTCCTAGCTACGATCGACCCTCCGTAATATACAAATGTCCAAAAAAGCAACTCAGCTGCCATTTGAGAATAGAACAGTCGCACTAAGAGTAGTAGTAGTAGTCAATGATAACAAAAATGAAGACACTGATTACATTATATTACACGGTCTAAAATTCACGCAACAAACGTAGTTCTTGTTTATTTAAAGGTGGAGTCTACACTGCCGGCGCCGGCAAGATAGCTGATTGACGACTGTTTTTTCACGAAAAGCGAAATACGATATATAAGAGAATTACCTATATAGTCATGCACATACCTGAAAATATAATTTCCAAGGTTCATTTTAATTACGAAAATTGCTACTCATTAGAATGAAAAATTAACAATTTTTTAATTTGATTGAATAAATTCTGAAAAATAAAAAATATGAAGAAACGCTTATGGTAAGAAATTATTTTTTACCAAAATATTTAAAAAAAGAAGCTTCGTCTAATGTACCTAGTGTTATTGTTTGACACTCGGTATCGGTCATCTTGATAGTTGACGTCACAGCCTGAAACACTTAATATTAATTTTGAATCACGCGTGACCTGCAGCCGACAAACGCGTAAGCGCAGTAGGGAAACCCGCTAAAGTTGGGATCGTTTAGGAAAATAACCGATATTTCGTTCAAATTACAAAAATTGTGTATAATAAATATAAAACATTATTTCTGTAACCAGTCACAGGGGTGCCTTCCCGCTCCCCCCCCCCCCACGAAACTCTGGAAAGGGATTGGGGGTTGACTAACACTAGTTTTGTGACCAGTCGCAGGGATGCTTTCCACTCCCACGGCCACGTGACGTTGGAAAGGGGCAGGAGTTTAACTAACCTAATTTTTGTGACCAGTTAAATGGGTGCCTTCCCGCCCCCACGACACGTTGTGAAGGGTTAGGAGTTTGACCAACCTTATTTCTGTGACCAGTCACAGGGCTGCCATTCCGCCCTCCCCACGAGACGTTGGAAAGGGGTAGGGGTTTGACCAGCATTCTTCCTGTGATCTGTCACAGGGGTGCCTTCCGCCCCACACGAAACCTTGGAAAGGGAACAGGTTTAACCAACATTACTTCTGTGATCTTTCAGAGGGAGGCCTTCCCGCCTCCACGGGTCGTAATCGTAATTCTTGAGTAGCAAATCGACGATCAAGTATGATATTTACATAGAACGTTCCATCCAAAGTGTCAAATGCCAAAAACTAACTAAATAACTTTTGAATTACATGGCCTGACTAACAAATATTTAATTGATTCAAATAAATATTTTTTGATTTAAGCAAAATGTATTTGATTCAGACAAAACATTGTTTAACTCAAGTAAATTTTATTTGAATCAAAAAAATTCTATCTTCGATATAGGATCAAACAAATGTTTGTTTGGTTTAAACAAACATTTTTCTGAGTGTATGTACTTTATTATGATAGTATATTTTCATATTAAAATATTGAGAGGGGCATGTCCTAGGAGAGGGGCCCTGCTTTTTTACATTGTCTGGAAAATACAAAAAATGAATGGCTAGGTATTTTCAATGTCAGAACCAACTGACGGAATAGTCTTATTTGCACCCATCGATATATTGAGATTGTAACATGTAAACACTTTCTTTATTTTCCAGAGGAGTGGAGCGAAAATTTTCCCTACCAGCTGCTGATAGGGGCTGGAGTAGCATTCATGGCACTGGTTTTACTAGCAGCCGTAAGTTTTCAATGCTCCTCGACATGGCGATGGCTCATGGGAGTCACAAGACACGATAATCAAGAAAGTGCTGAAGGTGATGTCTCACAGCAAAATGCGATTCGAATTAGCCACTCATTGCCTGACCTACAGACGGATCCAATCACCCATGAATATGTTCAGGAGCAAAAGGACAACAAAAAGGTACTCTCATATATAATCTGAACTTTGTAGACTACATATGTATTTAAGTCTGAATTCTCAAAGGAAAGATCCGTCTATTTCAATTACATTTTAGCTAATAAATTATATTTTCAGGTACTGCGTCAAACAACGTTGCCAATCGTACCGATGAGACACCAAACTTTTCAAAGACAACTTTCTCATCGTCTTGATCTTCCAAATATCCAATTCAGCATCTGCAGCCTTGAAAATCGCAGCGATTCCAGTCTTGGGCTAATTAAAGTAAGCTCTTATTGATAAGGGTAAAATATAAGAAATTATTTCTCGCAAGTGTACGTACTAGGGTGCTTCTTATTTATTCTTAGTTCGAATGAAGTTTCCATGAAGTTTCCCATTGATTTAACATGCAAAAAAGTCAGCTTTTGTAAATCTAAAAATTTTATACACAATGATATATTAAAAATAATTTCGTGTTTCAGTATACTGTTCAAAATTCGTTAGAAAATAATAATAAATCATAAATTTGAAGGCAACGCTTATGGGTACCCGACGAAAACCCTATAAGTGACAAATTTGAATGTTACGTAATACTGCGTTTTATGAAGGCTTTTAAACAGTTTTTTGCCATGAATAATCATTAATCGTTAATTTAGGAATACTTAGTCATTTTTTAACGAATTTTCAATTGCTTGAACAATTTTAATTTGTTTAAACATTTGTTTTTTCCACATGAGTCGCGAAATGAACGTATTTTCTGGGCGTTATGAGTTATTTAATCAATTTTTATAATAAAATAATTTGTTCAAATAATTTTAAAATTATTTAAATAATACGTGTTTGTTTGAGTATGTGGTTTCCATAAAAAAAGCAGGCAGAACATTTTATCTCGCCAAATTTTTGACAGATTTTAATATTTTAAGTACTAATTTGTAATCTAAGAAAACTCGTAAATGTTTAAACACATATATTATTTATTATTATATATTATTTTTGCCATTTTTTAAAAGATTGAAATATTTTTAGTTATCAATTTGTTTTCTAAGAATACTATCAAATGCTGAAGCAATTCGGAATGGTTTTATCAATAAAAAACACATAATATCAGTTATATGAAATAAATTTTTTACACAATTCAAATTTTTCCCAACATTTAAGTCTATTCTTAGAAAACAAAGTAGTACATAATTATATGGAAATTTTTTGAGATAAAATGTTTGTCCTGATTTTTTAGGTAAACTATATACTTGAACAAACACGTATTATTTAAATAATTGTGAAATTATTTAAGTAGATTATATTCTAGCTATCATTGATGAGAGAACTCATAACGCCTAGAAGACACGTTCATTTCGCAACTTACCTGACAACAAATTAAAATTGTTTTAACAAGTGAAAATTACATAAAAAAGGACTGGGTATTCTAAAATGAAGTATCAATACTTATAACATGTCACTGCATTCAATATTAGATTTAAAAAAAGCTGACTTTTTCCTATTTTAAGTCAATAGGAAACTTCATGGTCTTTGCCCCACTAGATATTAATCGATTTGGCTCATATTTGAAGAAATATAATTGTTTGGGCATCGGAACAAAACTTAAGTAGGGTGAAGTTGTGCCGTTGCATCGATTCTCCAAAGCATAATTTGTCCAACGCGCGGTTATCTTCACACTGTTATTCATCGGGCGCGTATTATGATATAAGAGAAAAGCAAACGTTGTGAAAAAAGTAATGAAAGTCGGTAAGAAGAGCTGGTTTAAATGGCTTGGATCAACAGATGGAGTAGCAGGGAAATGAAATGCAGTAAAAATACAGAATACACAATTCTGTACAACTATAAAATTGTTAATGATTAAAATTAACAATTTTAATAGTTTTTCTTGAACGCAATATAAGAAGACTAATTAAGATGAGGTGACAAATAGAATATTCACATGCTGATGTGTCATTTTATGTTAGAGTCCCATTTTATGGGCAAACATGAGTATTTTTTG